>CM043705.1:65659083-65844083 GCA_023935145.1 Bretschneidera sinensis
TCAGAGAAGCACATGCAAGCACCTCTGGGTCTTGCTCAAACAAGGCCATGTCTTCTTCAGGCAAGGTCACTCGAGCTTCAATTCCATTACCTTCTTTTGTGTCCATCAACATAATGATATTCTTGAATGCTAAACTAGCGCTATAACCCACCCGTATTGGCTTTCCCCAGCCGAAATCAGCGTCATATAATGGAAATCTACACCAACTGCAGCTGGTATAAAAGTTTATGTCCTTGCCTTTCACATGGAAGCCTCCTACCTTTTTAATAAACTCAAATATGAATGAGGATGCCTCCTGCTCACGAAGCTTTTCCGTGCACTTCTCACTTAGTTCTTGCATTGATGTCCTTAATACGCCAACCAATACTTGCAACTCTATCTCATTCTTTTGGTTCACTGCAAGAAAACCCACCAAAAGGTTTCCAGTAGTGTTTTCAGGCAATGGTGGCACAATTCTTCTGCGCACATTTCCAAATGAGGGCAGTAACAACTTGTAATAACACCGATGGCCTTGCAGACCCAAAGTTTGATCTTGATTCAGCCATCATACATTTCCAAATGAGGCAGTAACAGATTCAAAGTGTGTTTGGCTGCTACACCTTTGCGCTTGCAGTTTTCAATTTTAGTTCGACAATCTTTGAACAAATGTGGTGATGTTTTCTGTAGTTTATAATATACTCTGATATTTAACATTTGGAGCTTCAGACCTGAATAAATGAACAGTTTGGAGTACCTAGATTAGAAAAACATAACAGAAAGCTGTTCTTTATTTTGAGAATTGTGACAATGATACTACCAAATTATTGGCATTTTTAACACAGGACTGACTTAAAATACACAAGGAAGAATTGAACCAGAACTTCTGGTTATAACAATAGACTGGGATTCAGAGAAGCAAATGCAAGCAGCTCTTCATTATGTTCGAACTAGGCCATGTCTTTTTCACTCGAGGTCAACCATGCCTCTGTTCCCTCACCATCCCTTGTATCCATCAATACCACAACATTTGCGAACGTTGAACTTGCAACACTCAACCATGATGGCTTTCCCCACCCGAAATTAGCTTTGTACAGTGTGAATTTTCACCAATTAGTGAAGCTATAGAAGTCTATATCATCTCTTTTGGATAAGAAAATGAGTTCTTTGGCAGCCTCACAAATCACCAAGAAACCATCATTTACTTTTAAGTTTCTTCACACCATTTTCGCTGAACTCTCTGATCCCCTTCCTTGATTGACCAACTAAGCGTTGCAGCTCTACCTCTTTCTCAACCATCTGTGCTGTATAGCATGCCAGAAGATTGTCGATTGAGTTCTCTGGCAAGGGTGGCTCAATCCTTTTCCGCTAGCTCAGTGTGGCACAAAATGGACCTTTGGGAACCCAGAGTTTGATCTTGATGAAGTCACTGCACACTTCCACATGAGTGCCGTCACAGCTTCAACACGTGTAGGCTGCTGCACACTTTCACTGGCAGCTTTTGCCTTACATGCAGCAATCTTTGAGCTATCAAAACAAAACCTCCATGTTACACACTTATGCTGCACCAGTTCTACAGCAGGCATTGTAAATGAGAAATCTACCGGAGGCAAAAGAGATGCACCAATGAATAGTGGATGTGTAGCCTTGCTAGCGTAAAGAGCCGTGGCTGACCAGCTTTTGATGAATGCGCTCAACGTAGAAGCATCAGCGACCTTGTGTGATATGCTCAAGCCAATTTCCAAGCCACCGCAATCAAAGTAGGTGGTTTGGACAAGCAATAAACGTCCTGTGCCTGCTTCACTGGATTCAATTTCAATAGGGAGGATATTCTTCAGTACCTCAGCATTCGGAGGTTTGAGAATGTCTGAGAGATGACGGTTGACTCGAGCTTCAATAAAGTCAGCCCCATCATTGTTGCAATCAATTAAGGAATTAACTTTGACTCTCCCTGCAAGCATATAGAAGTGAATCAGGGTTTCAGATAACGATTTCTTTAGCCTATCTGATCTTTCTATTGCCTTAACACAGTGATCGGTAGTGTCTCCATCTACAGGATAGAACAGAAGCAATCTGATCCAAAAGGGAGAGCCTGAAACTTTTCAGGTCAACAGGAGTTGGGGAAGATGATTTGATAGTTTCTGTCTTGATGATCTCAACTTTCATCGCTACAGCCATGTTGCACTCCTGCTACTTTGGTCACTCAAAAAACAAAGTTTGTTTGCAGTTTGTGGCCCGTTACCAATAGACAGTGCCTTATAAAGGATAAAATGCTCCCTGTTCTGACTTATCAAAAAAAAAAAATGCTCCCTGTTCTGTCTATGCAAGAATATAAATTGTCCAATGGGGTATGAGCAACAGGTTGTTACAGTTGTATTTAATCTGATAAATTAAGTCATTTCACGTGAAGAAACTGTTAGGCTATGTGTGGAGCCTGGTGGTTTTTTTTTATTTTGTCCAATCTGGTCTTTTCAGCACTGTTTGGTATCTGTTTTATTTTAATCCGGAAATATAAGGGTTTCATCTTATTCTTTTGTGAAAGGGTGTGAGCCGTTTTTGTGAATACTGCTTGTATTGTTCTTCAAGACATAGTGAAATCGCTGCAACTTCATGGACGTAACCCGAGTTTGGGTGAACCACGTAAATCTGTGTGCTGTGTGTTTACCTTTGATTTATTTCTATTTTCTTCTTTATATTTGCATCTTAAGATTCGTAGAGATAGGGTAGTCTAACCCTAACAACTGGTATCAGAGCTATCGGTTTTTGAGTGGGAGCGATGGCCGGATAAGAAGGAAAGGCGATAGGAATCGAGAAATTCGATGGCATAGATTTTGGGTATTGGAGGATGCAAATCGAGGATTATCTCTATGGGAAGAAATTAAATTTGCCTCTGTTAGGGGCAAAGCAAGACAGTATGAAAGAAGATGAATGGAATCTTCTTAATTGACAGGTACTGGGAGTTATTCGATTAACTCTATCAAGATCAGTTGCGCACAATGTTATGAAGGAGAAGACCACCAAGGATATGATGGTGGCTTTGTCCAGTATGTATGAAAAACTGTTGGCTAACAACAAAGTGCATCTGATGAAAAAGTTGTTCAATTTGAAGATGGCGGAAAGTACCCCTGTTGCTCAGCATCTGAATGAGTTCAATACAATTGTTAATCAATTGTCCTCTATTGAGATTGATTTTGATGATGAGATCCGTGCTTTAATTGTTTTGGCTTCTTTGCCAAACAGTTGGGAAGCCATGAGAATGGTGGTGAGTAATTCTGCAAGGAAGAATAAACTCAAATATGAAGATATTCGGGATTTGATTTTAAGCGAGGAGGTTCGCAGGAGAGATGCGTGTGAAACCTCGAGTTCTGGTTCTGCTTTAAATCTTGAGACAAGAGGTAGAGCACAGGATAGAAATTCCAATCGGAGTAGATCAAAATCCAGAAGATGAGGTAGGAGTAAATCCAGATCTGGACGAAAACTAGAATGCTGGAGTTGTGGCAAGACTAACCACTTTAAGAAAAATTGTGGAGAACCGCAGAAGAAAAGGAATGAGAATGATGCTGCAAATGCTGTGACAGAAGAACTACAAGATGCCTTATTACTTTCTGTTGACAGTCCCATTGACTCTTGGGTTTTGGACTCAGGAACTTCTTTCCATACCACTGCACAACGAGAAATCATGGAGTACTATGTGACAGGTGATTTTTGGAAGGTATATTTGGCTGATGGAGAAGCCTTGAATATTGTGGGTATGGGAAACGTTCGCATTAAAATGCCGAATGGGTCTGTGTGGATGATATAGAAAGTGTGACATGTTCAAAATTGATGAGGAACTTGATCTCTATAGGACAGCTTGATGCTGAAGGTCACACGGTGACATTTGGGGCTGGTACTTGGAAGATTACAAAGGGAGCTATGGTAGTGGCTCGTGGAACAAAAACGGGTACTCTGTACATGACCTCAAGTGTGAGAGATACTATTGCAATGGTTGATGCAAAAGTTGATACAAACCTATGGCACCGCAGGCTTGGTCACATGAGCGAAAAGGGGATGAAAGTGATGTTGTCTAAAGGGAAACTGCCAGAATTGAAATCCATTGACTTTGATTTGTGTGAGAGATGCATTCTTGGAAAACAGAGAAATGTCAGTTTCTTGAAAGGAGGCAGAACTCCAAAGTCTGAAAAATTGGCGTTGGTACACACAGATTTGTGGGGAGCTTCCCCGGTTGCATCTCTTGGAGGTTCGCGGTATTATATCACATTTATTGATGACTCAAGCAGGAAGGTATGGGTTCATTTTCTGAAAAATAAATCTAAGGTATTTGAGACCTTTAAGAAATGGAAGGCTATGGTTGAGACTGAAACAGGTTTAAAGGTAAAATGTTTTAGGTCTGATAATGGTGGAGAGTACATAGATAGGGAGTTTAGAGAATTTTGTGCTGCTAATGGGATTAGGATAGAGAAGACTATTCTCGGGACACCACAGCAGAATGGCGTGGCTGAGCACATGAACAGGACCCTCAATGAGCATGCTAAAAGTATGAGGTTGCATGCTGGGTTGCCAGAATCTTTTTGCGCCGATACAGTTAGCACAGCAGCTCACTTGATAAATCGATGACCGTTAGTTCCTTTGGATTGCAGGATACCTGAAGAGGTATGGAGTGGAAAAGAGGTAAACCTTCCTTACTTAAAAGTTTTTAGCTATTTATCTTCTGTTCATATTGACTCTGATGCTCGCAGTAAACTAGATGCTAAATCCAGAAAATGTTTCTTTATTGGCTGTGGTGATGAAGCTTTTGGTTATCGGTTTTGGGATAGTCAAAATCGAAAAATCATCAGGAGTAGAAATGTGATTTTCAATGAACAGGTTATGTACAAAGACATGTCAAGTGCAGAATCTTTTGTTACAGGGCCAGAACCAAAGAAGTCTGAGTTTGTTGACTTGGATGAATTTTCTGAGAGCACAGTGCAGAGTAGGAGTTGGGAAAATAATGAGAATACAGACCCACAAGTAGAACAGTGTACTCCCATAAGTGTTGTCCGAAGGTTTTCTAGGAACATTAGACCTCAACATCAGTTCTCACCATCCGTGTTCTATATTTTGTTGACTGACAGTGGTGAGCCAGAATGTTATGATGAAGCTTTGCAGGTTAAAAATTCTAGCAAGTGGGAGCTGGCCATGAAAGATGAGATGGACTCACTGATGACAAATCAGACATGGGAACTAACTGAATTGCCAGAAGGGAAGAAAGCTTTACATAACAAATGGGTGTACAGAGTAAAAAAAGAGTATGATGGTAGCAAGTGCTACAAGGCCAGATTGGTTGTGAAAGGGTTTCAACAGAAAGAGGGTGTTGATTGCACAGATATTTTCTCTCCAGTTGTGAAGCTAACAACAATCAGGCTGGTACTGGGAATTGTGGCTGCAGAGAACGTACATCTTGAGCAGTTAGATGTGAAAATAGCATTCCTTCATGGTGATTTGGAGGAGAATATTTATATGCATCAGCCACAAGGATTTGCAGTGCAGGGAAAGGAAAATCAGGTTTGCAAACTGAGAAAGAGTTTGTATGGTTTGAAACAAGCTCCAAGACAATGGTACAAGAAGTTTGACAACTTCATGTGTAGCACCGGGTTCACAAGGTGCCAGGCAGACCATTGTTGCTATGTTAAGAGTTTTGACAACTCTTATATCCTATTATTGTTGTATGTGGATGATATGCTCGTTACAGGGTCTAACATTGAGGAGATTAATAATCTCAAGAGGCAGTTGTCAAAACAGTTTGCAATGAAGGATTTGGGTGCTGCAAAACAAATCCTTGGTATGAGAATCATCAGAGACAGAGTCAGTGGGACTTTGAAATTTTCACAGACAGAGTATGTGAAGAAGGTTCTTAGTCGATTTAGCATGGATAGTGCTAAACCAGTTAGCACACCTTTGGCTAGTCATTTTAGACTATCTAAGGATCAGTCACCAAAGACAGAGAAGGAGCAGGACTACATGAGTAGGGTTCCCTATGCTCAGCTATTGGAAGTCTTATGTACGCCATAGTCTGCACAAGAACGGACATTGCACATGCAGTGCGAATAGTGAGTAGGTACATGAGTAATCCGGAAAAACAACATTGGGAGGCAGTCAAATGGATCCTAAGGTATTTGAAAGGCACTTCAGATACATCTCTGTGCTTCACAATGGCAGTTTAAAACTGCAGGGTTTTGTGGATGCGGATTTAGTTGGTGATGTTGATAGCAGGAAGAGTACTATAGGGATTGTGTATACTCTGGGTGGTACAGCTGTAAGTTGGGCTTCTAAGTTGCAGAAAATCGTTGCTCTCTCTACTACAGAAGCTGAGTATGTAGCCATAACTAAAGCTGGGAAGGAGATGGTTTGGTTACAGGGTCTCTTGGATGAGCTGGGTAAGAAGAATGAGAGGGGTACTCTACATAGTGATAGTCATAGTGCTATTTTTCTTGCTAAGAATCTAGTGTTTCATTCCAGGACGAAGCATATACAGTTGAGATATCACTTTATTCGCTTTCTTCTCGACAGTGAACAATTGGTACTGGAGAAGATTTGTGGAACTGAGAATCCAACAGATATGTTGACTAAGGGTGTCACTATTGAGAAATTGAAGTTGTGCTCAGCTTCAGTTGGTCTTCAAGCTTGAGGATATGTGAATGAATTGCGGTGATAGTTGCTTTATTTGAAGGCATGTGATGCTTGGTGTTGGTGATTGGACCAGTCTCCAAGTGAGAGATTGTTAGGCTATGTGTGGAGCCTGGTGGTTTTTTTTATTTTGTCCAATCTGGTCTTTTCAACACTGTTTGGTATCTATTTTATTTTCACCCAGAAATATAAGGGTTTCATCTTATTCTTTTGTGTAAGGGTGTGAGCCATTTTTGTGAATACTGTGAAAGGGTGTCTAGGGGTGAGACCTCCTTGTATTGTTCTTCAAAACATAGTGTAATCGCTACAACTCCATGGACGTAACCCGAGTTTGGGTGAACCAAGTAAATCTGTATGTTGTGTGTTTGCCTTTGATTTATTTCTATTTTCTTCTCTATATTCGCATTTTAAGATCCGTAGGGATAGGGTAGTCTAACCCTAACAGAAACAACTGGGCTAAAATATCCAAAACTTTGATTTTATTCCATAACGTGATAGTGACATGCGCAGTTGAATCAATCACCATTTCATTTGAGAGAAAGGTTGTAACTAAGGAATGTTGATAGTTTACCTATAGAAAACTCGTTTTCCAGTGAGCATAACCATTGGGTGAACAATGTTAATCAAAGAAAAGATAAGGACCTAACTTACAATACAAGTTCCTCTTTGCTTGTTCTTTTTCTTCTTTCTTTTAAGTTTCAAGATTATCAAAACAAACCAAAAGGCTCCGAAATCAAACCCTCTCTGCCTCTAAGAGAGAACTCCCCACCCCAACCCACCCCCAAAAAAATCATTGTATCAAACCCGTCTTAAAGCAAATATCTTTCAAAAAATCTCATTTCAAACAAAGTTGCCTCTTTGAAGTAGACTCTGTCCTTGTTTCTAAAATTGCCTCGGTGGGATTGAGAGTTGTGGCATGTCAGTTTTTGTTCAATTTAAATTCCCATTTAGTATATAGTCAGTTATGGTAGAAAGAATAAAATAACAATAAACAATCAAACAAGATACACACATATTTATCGTGGTTCGACCAAATTAACTTACGTCCACGCTAGAGATTATTTGAGTTCCACTATGAAAAATAAAAGAGATTACAGCAGCCTTGGGGTTTCTCTCGAACCCAACCCCCAATACACCCACACTCACACTCTCTCCAACTTCCATGCACCCCATTACTGTTAATTTCTTGCATACGTGGTTCACATTCTTGTTTTAAAATATATAGCATTTAAGTAGACAGTCTAAGCAGACATGGATCAAGAAAACAGCAGAGAAGAGTAATGAGAAGCTAACAGAACTATATTATAACAAACCAATGTGAAAAAACACAGCAATAAAATAGTTTGCGAATCAAACATTAACAAGAAGCCATGTGAGAAAACAATGCGATAATATAGTTTAGAAATAGCGGAGGTCTAACTTCCTCATTCCTCGGATTTTGAACATGCTCATCATTAGCATGAATAATTTCTTTATCACTTTCCTGTTAAAACAAAATTTAAAATATCATTAAATATAATGTTAATTCCATTCCCAACATTCTTTAATACGGTATCTGAGCAAGCAATCTTGTGTTTCAATCTTGAGGATCCCTTAAAAGTGGATATTTTGCAAAATTAAATACATTTTCTAAACATCCATTCAAATATAAAAAATTATAAAAGCAAAACAAGCTATTTTTTGTTTTCAGAATCGCGATAATATTACTGTCAATACCATCACATTATTGGCACAGGACTACAACAAAATATAACATGAAGATTACTCAAAATATACAAAAAAAAAAAAAAAAAAAAAAATGAACAATTAGTTACTGTTACTATAAGACACCAAGATTCAGAAATGTACATGCAAGCAGCTCTTCATCAGGTTCGAACAAAGCCATGTCTTCTTCACTGAAGGTGAACCATTCTTCTATTCCTTCACAATCCCTTTTATCCATCAATTCCACAAGATCTAAGAAATTTCTTCTTCTTTTTTTGGTTAAGTAAGATCTAAGAAATTTTAACTAGCAATACTACCCAATGTTTGCTCTCACACAATTTTCGCTAAACTCTCTAATAGCCTTCCATAATTGACCAACCAGACCTTGCAGCTCTACATCTTCTCAGGAAGCAAAGTCCTATCAGAAAAACAACTGTTCAACTCTCTGCTCCTAAAATATTTTATGCAACATGTTGGGTCGGCCTTGATTTACTTTGATTACAAATCTTCAAAAGATCAAGTTTCTTTATTCTTTGTAAGAGAGAGCTAGTTGCTTTAAAAGAATGCTAAAACAAACATTACTTTCACTTATTTGGTGAACAAGAATATAAGGACAAAAACTATATATAGTATAAAAGGACAAGAATAATACCCAAAAAATGTATATAATACAGGAATGTTCCCTGTACCAGTTTTCCTCTCTGACTAGTGTGGTATGAGATTGATAACCTTGGTTCAAATCTTATGAGCTCTTTCATGCCTGGTGGATTGAAGGAAGAACCAATTGCTGGAGTTGTAAGACCAAGGCCCTCGCAATAAGCTACAAAGGCCTCCAAAGCTTAATTATAGAAGTCAGTAGCACCCATCTCTCTCTTTTGATGGAGGAATAAAATGTTTTCACCATCACAAGATCAGCCACGCTTCATATGCTTCATATCAATGGCGTGGCAAAGGGAATAACCAACAAGTCAGACAAGCTCCCCATGCTGTCAGAAAAAGAATTGATAGATGTGCTATAGTGGAGAAAAAAAATTATGACATTATTTCCAACTAAACACATTAAAATTTATCAGTATTTGTATAAACAGGAACCCAGACAAACAAAGGGTTTCATATTTAGCAGCAATAGAAAAATATATGATACATACATGTAAGAAATGATATGAAGTAGTTCATTAAGCATATGAAGAACTAACTGAAATAACACCTGAGCGCATAAATGACCAATGATTTTGTAGCTCCTTCATATAACCTTTAAGACATCAATTATATGAAGGCCAAAATTACCAGCTCTCTCTCCTCCATTCTGAATGCAGAATGCAGCTTCTAACATCCATTTGCATCAAGCCTGTTACATGGTATCTGTGCAAATACCAAATCTCTGGACTTCACGTGGCATAAAGGTATTCTTGATCATCAAGACAACCCAAAAATAGGGGTGCAAGCAGCAAAGAGAACAGAAAAGAATCCATGTGCCTGTGATCTCTTAAAGCACATTAATCATCTTGTAGCTCCCACACCAATCAACAAAGTTAAGACCTTTTACCTGTACAGATATCCCTCCATTGCTAGGTCGAAGAAGTTCGGGAGGGAATCATGTGGGGAACAAGAACTGCTTCACCACTTGCACCCTTCTTTGCAGCAATCTCCTCTAAGCGCTTCCATGTGGCTTCATGTTTTGCTTTGATCTCCTCCACTTTTGCTTCATCTTCCTCGAACTTGTGCAAGCACTCCTCAAATAGTTCAGGATCAATATCAGAAAAGATATTACGAACATTGAGTGTCAAGCTCTGGACCACCTGATTCCAATGGTTGCGACCATTTTTCTCCAAAGCAGGAAAGATAATGGAAAGTATTACTTTGCGGTTTTGTCTGATCAAGTTCTCAATATGATCATTGTTCCAAAAGTACAAAGCCCTCTCTGCCACCTGTAGAAACAAGAATCCGTAAGCTGAAATTTTGATTAACCAACATTTCACCAGAAGGAAAACTTAGACCCTAAAGGACCATGGCATGGTTGTTCAAGAAACCAAGTCTCATATGCAGGAACCGAGTTCAATATGAGATCACACCAATCATATTTCTGCATATAGTAGACAATTGAAACATTTTTGACATTTAGACAGCCCCAAAACAAACAAACTTAATTGTAAAAGAGAAAAAACTTTGCCTGCCCATTAACCAATATGGCAAAATCATTCCCCAAAAATATCAGAAAAATAATTACTAAAAAACCTAACGCATAGGAGTACATCAGTTTATTTTTAGTTTATTGTCCCTGGTTAAAACTGCACGTATACTGACACACAATCACTGGGTCATCATTACACCACCTTATTAAGAAGAAAGAGCGTTATGAGAGATGACACACAATCCTTCTTAACATGTCTAAAAACCGACACACTAGATCAAAGAAAGATACCATGCTTCTAGAAAAAAAAATGGACCAAGTTCTATATCATTGTTACAAAAGTGAAAAATATAATTGTAGCAGATTGGACTTTTGATATCAGGAAATGGAAGAATAAACAATTTTGGACCTGAAACATAATTTTGAATTAAAAACCATTAATTTTTTGTGCTCAAAAAAGTCCACTAAACACTTGAAAGCATGCTAAAAGATGGCAAGTGCATTTCAAGCACAAGGTAGAAAGAAAACAAAAAGTGGATGAAAGACCAAATATTAATGGCTCATTACCTGAAAATGTGAACTTCTCAAGCAACGAGCAATTTGGCGGAAGAGGGGGACCATACATCTTTGGAATTCTGCTGGTTGAGTTGCTTCTAATATTTCCTCCACCTCACTAAGGAACATGACTTCCTTCGAACTATTACTGATTGGCCAATACTTTAATAATCCCCTTATAACAGTGTCTGCAAGTTTGCAGTCTTTCTCCACGAACTGTGTGATACTATACGATAACTGCTGATGGTACAACGACAAGCATTTTGGTTTGTGAAGGGGAATCAAGACCCGAACAAGAAACAACTTATGTTCTTCTTTTAGTGGCAGAGCAAACCCATTGATAATACTGCCCAAGACCTCTAAAAGCTCAGCAATCCCATTATGCTTCTCGGTTTCAAAAATAAACCGGAAGAAGATGTTATTGATAGCTTTCCTAATATATGGGCGATGCACCATAAACTTTCCATAGATGCGATGTAAGATTGTTTTAAGGTATTCCCTCTCCCTGGGATCCTCAGAATCAAAAAGGTCTAACAATTTGAGAACAAAAGAGTGATCAATGTATCTCTTAGCCAACTTTGCATCCGTCTCGGGAGATGCAATAAACGTTAGAAGGAATTCATACACAATTTGCAAGTGAGGCCAGGCAGGGTCCATCAATGGCTCGTCCTCTTCCAAGTCAAAGCCTTCTAAAACCTTGTTCTCACGAGGTTGTGGAGTAAGCAACCTAAACAAATTCACAGAAACCATCTTCATAGCTTCCTGCGTGACAGTCTCCGTAAACTTCCCATTGGCTGAAGAAACATAATCCACAAGTTCAAGTAACATCTGCCTCTTGATGTCCTTTTCTTTCAAGTTCTTTGTAGGGTCAGTGAAGTCAAACACAACACAACACAAGTTCAGCTTTCTAATAAACAAGTTCTGCTTCTCAGAGCTTGGAACGTCCCTAATTCCAGGCAACGTTTCATAGGGAGCATTAGCCGAACCCGCATTAAGTATCTGATTTACAACCTGGGAAAGTTTACTTGCACGACTGTACCCCGAATTGGAAGTAGAATTAGGGCCTGCCAGAGGCATATTATCCGAATTTACAAGCCTATTACTCAAAAAATCACTGCTCCTTGCACTTGTGGAAGTATTTGAAGGAAGGGCAGATGAACCCCCAAATTCACGATTCTCAGATGACTTAGAGGGCTTCTTAGGAAGCCTACCAAGTATCTGCTTAATCATAGCTCAATAATCCGAAACAAGGAGTGAAATTTCAATTGAACTCAGCTGTGTCTTGAGGCTCTTTTAAGGAAGAATTCAATCCATTAAATAGAAAAGAACCTCAAAGTTCACAATCAGGGAAGAACAACAAGATGCATAAAATTCATTCCAAGCCAAAAGCAAAAATAGACCCACTTCTGTAAACTGAGATCCGAGACACAAAAACCCGCTTAAAATCAAGTATTAAACAAACCCCAGTAGCATCTCTCTAAGAATCAAAACGACTACACTTTTGATGCATCATCCTATACAAAATTATAAGCTCGACAACAGGAATTGACACCCTTTGACTCGATCTCAACAACAACAGAGCAGAAATCGAAGAAACAACACTTCAAACTAAGAACCAGCAAACAAAACTCGGCAATTTAAATTACTATCGATAACACACCAGAATCTCCTGTTTGCTATGTTCTTCACAGTCGCCTCTTTAGATTCTTCTCTCCACTATCCCAAAAATTTGCAGCTAACAAGGCTTGGTCAGATAATAAGAAGACCTGGGTTCGATCAAAAACACCAAAATAGCATTCTTAATCTATAAAATCATTGCCAAAATAATAGATGAACTCAAGCAGAAAACTACAAAGTTAGAAACGAAAATCAATACAGAATAGAAGATGAAGCAAAACCCAGATGATACAAAAAGAAAAAAGAAACACGGATGGCTGACACTTACAGGAGCTATAACTTGAAAGAGAAGTTAAGAAGGAAAAGCTTTATTTTCCCCTTACTTCTGCTCCATTACTTTGGGCCAGAGAGAGAGAAAGAACAAACCGACCAAAGCAGCCCTTAAGATAGAACATTCACTGCCCGTGAATGGAACACCTGAAAAGATAAAAAAGTTGACAAAAGAGTATCAAAAGGGGCTCTCTCTCTCTCTCTAAACTAATCCAATCTATTCTAAATCAGGTACGAGTCAACAAATCTAAAAGAATATCCAACGGTAAACCAAACTAAACAACCTTAACTAAAATCATGCTTTGGAAAAAAAAAAAGTAAAACAAGTTATAGATATTTGCTGGATGGGATGGAGGTTGTAATAGGATTGAATTATTGAGTTGTGACTTGTGATTACATAATTTTGGTATATGCTTTATACAGATAATAAGTTGCAATCAGTTTCTTAAGTTAAAATAGATTAATTGATTGTTTCGAATTAAAAAGGTTCGATTAATCTATTAAATGGATACTAAAACGGTTAATCAAATAATGTATAGGTTAATTAATCGGTTGACGATTAAATTTTTTTAATCGTTTCTATCGTTTAATCAATTAAAAAATTTATTTAAATTAATAATATAATAAATTTAAAATATTTAATTATATAAACAATGTCGTTAACCAATTAATCGACCATACCACTCAAAATCGATCAAACATGAAGGCTTCATTGGACCATTTATCACATACTCCTTTCTATTCATATTTTTTTATCCAATTGTATTATTTTACTCAATTAAATAATTAATTTTTATTAATATTAAATTAATAAATATTTATTTTTTAAAAATATAACTTAAAGCATATTTTGTGGACAAAATGAGCAAAAGATAAAACTATTTTTATCCAATTGATAAACACGACGAAAAGAAAAGATGAAGAGAGGATTTTCATCTAGTAATGATAAAAATAAAATAATTCAAATTTACAATTTACAAGTAGACAAAATGAACAAAAGATAAAACTATTTTTATCCAATTGATAAACACGACGAGAAGAAAAGATGAAGGGAGGATTTTCATCTAGTAATGATAAAAATAAAATAATTCAAATTTACAATTTACAATTTACAAGTAGAATAAGGCATTTCGGTCTTTTTACTTATATTATCTCATCTCGTCATGCCTACTAAACATAACAATAAAATCTAAGAAAAATTAAAAATTAATTTTTAATAATTTTAAGTCGACAATATACACCTTTTGCCTCTTCCCTTGACAAAATAAAAATAACACATTTTACATGAGGGATTCAAAATATTTTACACTCCTTTTCTGTTAAAGTGTTCGTTAAAATTTGTGCCTTTTCTTAACTAAATTGTTAATTATTTAGATATAAAGGGATATTTGCCAATGATAGAATTTATTAAGTTAAAGAACTTAAAACTCCAACATAGTCATTCATCAAACCATTTTTGATATTTTTTGTCACCGATCCAATTGGAAAGAGCTTGCCTTACAATCAAAAGATGGTGACTCATTGATAAATTGCAATTATCATCGTAAATGTTGACAACCCTTGCGAAACAAAGCTGTATCTTTCCTTCTTTATTCTTTACTTCAATCACTAAGTGCATAATAGATTTTCCCAAAATTTTGGATTTCGGTCATCTTCTCTTCTTTTTTTGGGTTATTTTTCAAAAATAAATAATGGGCCAAATTTTCAGGCTTTACCCGCCCCAATGGTCCAACCATAGGGAATGATAGTTACCCTTTAGCCGGAATGTGATCATCAAAAGGACAAAAAGATGCAATAAAAAGTTGTCATCTACCCCGTGAGACTCGCAAATTCATAGAAATGGTGTAAAGTGAGAGATAAGAATGTGAAGTATGCATTATCAAACAATCCTACAAGGATCAAAAGGTTATTTAGTGCAGGTGGCATCATACGCACAGATAGGGGCACCTTATGATTGTCAATGATCATGTACCCTTTTGTGAAATAGATCATCTGCTAAGCCAAACATTCATAGTGAATACAATGAATTCAAAGCTAAGTTTCTTTCCAATGCCCCCTGGCATCAATGCCTGCCAATTTTCAAGAAATAAACTCCAGTTCATGGTAAAAAAAACAAACGGCTCATGCATGCCCAAAATTATTTGGCAAACAAAATGTGAAGCATGTAAAGCAGCATTAAAACACCACCCCTGAAGGAGAAATTCTCTCCACTCCTTTACACATTATTATAATACAACACGAAGGGGCGATGATCACCACACCATCTCTAAGCATTTGATTCGCTAATCACTCTTTTTTTTGTCCTCGACTATTATATGCAATAGATGGTAAACTCAAAAGGAATTTGATAAAGAGATCAGTTTCGCAAAATGTTTTCCAGGCTTTAACAAAATCGGCCAGATCCTACCTACATCATATCTTGGATTCCTTCAAGCAGGCGAGAAATTAACAACCAATGCATTTCCAACCACATTAATCAGTTCTGTTAATCCCATCTCATCAAATAAATGGCTGATACAAATCTCTCTCACTAACCTGAAGAAACACACAGGGGTGCTCTGTGGGGAACAAGCACTGCTTCATTAATTGAAGCTGTCTTTGCAGCAAGTTCTTCTAAACGTTTCCATGTGGCTTCACGTCTTGCTTCAGTCTCAACTTCCTTTGATTCATCTTCCCGAAACTTAAGTAAGCATTCCTTGAACAGTTCGGGATCAAGATCATAGAAAATCTTGCGTACATTTAAAGTCAAGCTATGAACAGCCTGATTCCAATGATTTCTATCATTTTTCTCCAAGGCAGGGAAGATAATTGGCAGTATAACCTTACGGTTTTGTATAATTAAGTTCTCGATGTGATCATTGTTCCACAAGAACAAAGCTCTCTCTGCTACCTGAAAAAACAAGCATCAATTTATTAAGTCATATTCAGGGATCAAGATGGCAATGACTACAACCATTTATCAGGGGGCTCCTAAGCATTTCTGTTCAAAACATTTCCAGCAGGAAAATAGTGTTTCAGACTGCTATGACTTTGAACGACTGATCTCAAGTCCACGAGACTGGCTAATCTTATTCTCTCAAAGATTTAGTCACAAGTGCATCAGCATTGTATGGGAGTTGATACATTTCCAGCAGGAAAATAGTTTTTAAGACTGCTATGACTTTGAACGACTGATCTCAAGTCCATTTTTTTTATAGGTAAAGAGAAAGTATATTAATAACGCACCAAGAGAGTGCGACCCATTTACAAAGATTTTCTATAGGAAAGAGATTCTGCAAGCTCTAAAGCCCAATATCGTTAATTAAAAAATTCCTTTTAAACCAAAAGTTAAGGGAATTGGCCCAACTATCTTTAATTACATCAAACTTTTTTTTTAATGCCCTCAAAAACTCTATGATTCCTTTCAATCCACACTATCCAAGTGGAATCAAAGAGTAAGCCTTCTTTAACTCCTTAGACGCACAAAGCCCACTCCAAGCCCACAATTCATCTTTCACGGATCCGGCGAACGCCCAAGAGATACCCAAAATATGATATGCCATCTCCCATAAGCTTCTAGCCAAGAAGCACTCCATCAAAAGATGAAAAAGGGACTCGGCGCAACTTTTACAAATAAAGCACTTATTAACAATTACTTTCCCCCATTTTTGCAAATTGTCTAATGAGAGAATCTTCCCCCAAGCGGCTTCCTAGACAAGAAAACACACTTTTTTTGGGGCACAAGAGCACCAGACTGTCTTCCAAGGAAAGTTGCTTGAGCCTTCCGAGTCATGCCCCATGCTAAGAATCTTGTAAAACGAATGCACCTCAAAACCTTTAACCGAACTCCCCCTCCACTGAATCGAGTCCTCTCTAGATAAAACCAATCTAGAACTATACAAAACTTCCAAGAAAATTTGAACCCTCTCAACCTCCCAATCATGGACATTTCATATAAACGGTACGTCCCAAGAGATTATATCATTATTAACAGAGACACACGAACAAATAAGAGCTTCTTTATCTCTTACAATAACAAAGATATCTGGAAATTCTTCTTTCAGAGGAGTGTTCCCAAACCGTATATCATGCCAAAGTCGCGTTCTCTTCCCATTACCCACCACCATAGAGATATAAGGAGACAAAGTATCCCAACCTTTCCGAATCCATTTCCAAACTCCTACACCATATGCCCCCCTTCCTTCTTTGGATATCCACCCATTAGAATCCATCCCAAACTTGGTTTCCACTACTTTCCTCCAAAGATGATCTCTCTCCCCAAGAAATCTTCATAACCATTTTCCAAGAAGACCTTTATTGAATAAAGTAAGAGATTTAAGACCAAGCCCCTCTTTTTCAATCGGTTGCTTAATCACACCCCACCTAACCAAATGATATTTATATTCCTCTCCTATGTTGCCCTAAAGGAACCGCTTTTGGATACCCTCCAACCGATTAGCCACCGAACTAGGAATAGGAAAAAGAGACATAAAGTAAATAGGAAGGCTAGAGAGCGTATTTTTTATGAGGGTTAGTCTTCCTCCTTTTGAGAGGTACCGATTCTTCCACACTGCTAATCGTTTTTCGAACCTTTCCACAATGGGATTCCACACACTTTTATCTTTAAAATTAGCTCCAAGCGGAAGGCCAAGATACGTAAGAGGAAGAGACCCCAATTTGCACCCCAACATATTAGCGAGAAAATGACCGTTGGTATTCTCATTAAGAGGAATTAACTCACTCTTACTAAGATTAACCTTAAGCCCCGAAACAGCTTCAAAACACAAAAGAACACACCAAATATGTAAAATTTGACGATTTTTTGCTCCACAAAAAACAATTGTGTCATCGGCAAACAGAAGATGGGACACATTCACACTACCTCTAGTCCCCCCCCCCACTTTAATCTCACGTAGAAGCCCCTCATCAACCGCTTTCCATCACTAAGGTAAACAAGAAAGGCAACAAAGGGTCCCCTTGTCAAAGACCACGCAAAGCTCTGAAAAAGCCAGATGGACAACCATTCACAAGGATGGAGAATGATGGAGAAGAAATACAATTGTGAATCCATTTACACCATTTGTCCCTGAACCCCATCTTTTTCAAAAGGTACATCACAAAACCCCAATTAACATGATCAAACACCTTTTCCATATCTAGTTTACATATCACCCCTCTCCCTCTTTCTTTCAAATGGCTATCCACAACCTCATTAGCAATTAAGACAACGTCCAAGATTTGCCTACCCTCAATGAAAGCATTTTGGAAATGACTCACCACTTTTCGGATCACTTGCTTCAATCTAGAAGTGATAACTTTCGAAATAAGCTTATATATGCATCCAATAAGGCTAATGGGCCGAAAGTCTTTGACATTTGAAGCTCCTACCATCTTCGGAATAAGGACAACAAACGTAGAATTAATATTATCCACAAACTCTCCCGAGGAATGGAACTCCTCAAAGAGTCTCAAGATATCCCTTTTAATTACATCCCAATTATGAATAAGAAAAGCCATGGAAAAGCCATCAGGACTCGGGGCCTTATCACCATTACAGTCCCGAAGAGCAGCAAGAATCTCCTCCTCCTCAAAAGGACGTTCAATCCAAGTAGCCTCCCTTCCATCAATGCTGGCGAAGACCAACCCATCCAAGTTCGGTCTAGAATCGCACATGTTCTTGCAGAGAAGTTCATAGAAATTGCAAATTGCCTCTTTCATACTAGTCTCCTCCTCAAACACCTCACCATCTACCTCAATGGATCCAAGAAAATTGTGTCTCCTATGATCGTTGGCCATGCGATGAAAAAAGTTGGTGTTTCTATCGCCCTCATGCAACCAGATTTCCCGAGATTTTTGCCTCCAAGAGGTTTCTTCCATACAAATGAGCTTAAAAAGTTCCTTCTTAACCCAAATTCTTTTTTCTTTTTCCTCCCCCGAAAGGCCCAAAGTAATCTCCTTTTCGTCAAGCCCACTTATCTCACCCAAAAAAGCATTAATAGAGGAGTTTACATTGCCGAGGGTCTCTTTGTTCCATCTTTTCAATTCTTCCTTTAAAAATTTCAGCTTTTTCGCCACTACAAAACTAGCAAAGCCCCTCACAAAACAAACGTCCCACCACCTTTTGATAAGATCACGAAAGCCGTCTACTTTAAGCCACATATTCTCAAACCAAAAGGGAGTTGGACCCCAATTCAATCCCCCCACTTCAATCACAATAGGATGATGGTCAGACGTGGGCCGAGGCAAGAGCTTCTAAACCAAATTAGGAAAGAGGGCTTCCCAACACTCTGAAACAAGGAAGCGATCGATCTTGGAAAACGAGGGAGTCTCCCTAAAACTTGACCAAGTAAAAGAACCACCTGAAAGCAGTAAATCGATGAGATCATGACCCCTAACAAATTCCAAAAACTCTCTCATAGAACTCAACTCCTGCACATTCCCGGATCTCTCATGAGGATAAAGAACAACATTAAAATCTCCTCCCACTAGCCACGGTAGATCCCACTGGCTTCTAATTTCTGCAAGTTCACCCCAAAAAGCACCCTTCTCACCCCTCTCCCCCGGGCCATAAACACAGTGAATAACCACTCCACATTCAGAACACTTCCTTTAAAAACGCAAGAAATTGAAAAAGGTCCCACAAGAGATTCAACTAGCTCAAATACTCTAGTGTTCCACAAAACGATCACTCCTCCTGAAGCACCACTAGCCGGTAGAGCCTTCCACCCACAAGATCTCCCCTTCCACACAGTACGAATAAACACATCATCAATCAAGTCCAATTTAGTTTCTTGCAGACAAACCACATCCCCCTTCCACTCTTTTAAAAAATGTTTCACCATAACTCTTTTCTTTAGGTCATTCAAACCCCTCACATTCTAAGAAATAAATTTCAACTTCTTCGAGGAATTGTATCAACCCCCCCACCTTCAATTCCCTGGTTAGAGTCAGAACCTCCCCTATCATAATTGACATCAAATTACAGTCTTTTTAGCTCCCTGTTCACATCCCCTTGCTGTTTTCTTCCCAGGTTGGCCTTTTCACTCTTGAAAGGCATTCATCCTTTTTAAGCCGTTCAATTTCCTCAAATATAGCAAGAGCTTTGTCTTCTACCCCTACCAGAGAAAACCCCACCATCTTGTTCAATTTCTTCACCCAGTTCAATACTCATTCTGAAGCTTTCAAATTCACCTCCTCCCCATCACCAGATTCTTCGATAAGCCATTGGTCCTGCTCAGCAAAACCCACCACCAACTCCCTACTTTCTACAACCCCTGGAGTCTCCCTAAGCATCTTCCCATCAACAGAGCTAGACCCAATCCCAGATAAACTGTCCACTACAACACCGTTCTCGGCCCCAGAATTTCCATTAAACCCTACGTCCTCTCCCCAGGCATGAAGATCACTCTCGACCGAGAAATTCAACAGAAGGGGAGAGGAATCTACAAGAATAGGTAAATCACAGAATACCTTGTCTTTGATTTTCCCCTGAGAATCAACAAGCTCACCCACGTTTAACAAATCAACAAATCCCATTGTCAGACAGTTTTCCTCTTGATCGCAAAGAGAAACCTATGGAACTAGAACAAGATCCAGAATTCCTTCCGAAACTACTTTTTTCTCGCCGAGACCGGGCAAGACCTCTGTCTGTTGAATCGAGGCTAATGCCTCACCAGAGACAGCCACCAAAAGGACCCTTTGCGGCAAGCTGGGACTTTCAAAAAAGGATAATCTTCTCTCAACAAAAGCCCTTACCATTCAAACACCGGATCTCCGCGCCACAATCTCGGACTCCGGCACCTCCACAACCCTGCCGACGTCCTCCGTCTCCGGCCAACACAGACAAACCATATTTGAATCACGACCGCTTGACTCTGCCTAGGCCTTAATCGCGGTACAAGGACAATCAGGTTCCACTAAAATCGTTGGCGGACTACCCCTGCTTACGGTCAACGGGCACTTGCCAACCTCGCCTATGTCCCGCAAAAAAGGAACGGCCTCAGGAACGGACCGAGGAAGGGGAGGGAGACGGTGCAAAACAGCATGTTTAGGGACCCATTACCGAGCTTAAACCGGGATTGGGCCTTCTTAAAGAGGCTCTTTGATTTTCCTTTTGTTTTAGAAATACCCAGTCCAGGCCCTTTCTTGCTGAACGGGTTAAGAGAGCCCATAGTCCTCTTGGCAACTTCAGTGTTGCTTGGCCCAGCTTTAGAGCCCAATCCACCATAAGGCCTACCCAAGCCCAGAAGAGGAGGAGGGCCCAAGTCCTCAGACCTGAGCCCCTTCAACTCCCCCCCCCCCACCCCCACGTGTCTCTGTACTCAACACAGCCGGTTTGAAATTCAAACAACTGGCCATTTGTTTTCCTTTACACTCAACAGCCTGCCCACTCTCCCTTCCGAGCGTGGAGGTGCAACCACCCTCTCCGGCCGCAACCAATGACCAAGGAGTCTTCTCCTCCTCTGTAGCGCTCGGCACAAACTCACCTTTGAGCCCAAACCCGCAACGGGGGCAGCATCCAGTTAACGAGATACCACCAACGCTGCAAACTAGCGTCCAACTGGTGAGATCGCCATCGGCTAAAGGAGACAAACTTTTACTCAGACTCGAGCCGTGGCAATCTCTCGGTGCCACAGACTTGCTTAGGCCTGGCAACACTGTCTTCCCAAGATCTGAAAGGGCAAGAAAAACCCTCCACCAACCGCTGGCCTGGGAAAAGCACAAACCTTGATTTCCCTTGAATAATTTCCGAAACCGTCATGAATTGCCCACTCCCATTCTTGTGCAAGCCCATAATAAGAGACATGTTGAGCACCCTCCATCTCTGAAACTAGTTTGTCCCCCCCCCCCCCCTTTCAAACCAAAATTCATGCCAGGATTTCAACAGCTATTCAAACTCTTTGACACTCAAACGGAGCGAGGTTCTTCTTCTTGGGGCGTATTTTGAAATTCTTACAACATCCTCTGACCTCCCCTCAACAATGAAATCGAAAGATTTCTTCTCCACAAACACAGAGCGCCTACTCTCCGTCCTCATCATAATCTCATAACAACGCCACAAAACCTTAAGAACCCAAGCTAAAATCGCCCATAGAGCGAAGCAGAAACGAGAGAGAAGAACAAGGAAGAAAAAAGAAAAGAAGAAGAAAGGAGAGAAAAAGAGAGATGAACCTGGCTAACCCATGTAACCACGCCGGAAAAAGCCTACAGAGCGACGTCGAGTAACAATGGCCAGAGCAAGGCCGAAAACAGTGACCGAAACGGAAGAAACCAAGAAATAAGATTGGCTAATCTTATTCTCTCAAAGATTTAGTCACAAGTGCATCAGCATTGTATGGGAGTTGATCCTAGATATAGAATATTGTCACATATACAAAATTTTCAATAATCTAATTGACAGAACATAATAGCTCTATGACTGTCCCATTTGGCTTACATGTACCATTGTAGCAAAACCATTACAACAGAAATTCCGAGTAATCATATACACAAATATCAATTACCTCAACAATATGCCACCCAATATTTGTCACAGAGAAGCACACATATCATTACTATTTCAGGCAGCTTGATAAACAAGAAGTCCAATGTTAGAGCTTGATTGTAAGTACGAGGAATGCGGAGCTCAGATACTACTAATATTAGGTAATTAATAAGCAGTTGGGATTTCATACTACTGAGAGTAAAAGATACTTCAGATATTATAAAATCATAGCACTCATGAGAAATGCACTCAATTCCTTGTGAGCTTAGGCTAGTCTAACTAATACAGTGGTTCTAAGTCAAGCCCTTGATTCAAACTATTAGTCTATTTTATGCCCAGAGATGATCAGGAAAGACAAAGGCTACAGATTGAATTTAAACTAGACAAACCAATAAAGTGGTTCTAACTCGAGCACTTGAAGCATTCGAATTCTCTATTTTATGCCCAAGGAGGCTCAGGAAGAAAACAAAAAGGCTAGAGCTTAAGACCAATTTGAAATAATTATAACTTATGCACCACAATCTTTATGGAAGTGCACTTACACTCCGTTTGGAACCAAATGAAAATGGAATTCATTTCATTTTCAAATGAATTGAAAATAGAATTCATTTAGAAATGAATTGAAATAAATTTTTATGTTTGGCTTTCTTATGTTAATTTGTCGAATTCAATTGAGTTCTTATGTTTAAAATGTTTGAAATAAATGAAGAATTGAAAAGAGGAGGGAAAGGGAGACAAGGGGGAGGAAAAGGGCGTGAAGGAGAGAAAGAAAGAGAGTATTTTGATCAACATAATTTTTTACTCTTCATTTTGTCAAATTCATTTGCAAATTATATTAATTTTGATAAAATATGCAACAAGCTAACTCAATTCCATAGTGAATTCATTTCAAAATGAATTTCATAGTTTTTTTTCTAAACATAAGTATAGAATTACAAATGAATTCCATAAAATTTAAAGAATTCATTTGTTCCAAACACACTCTTAATTATGAGCATTAAATTTATAATCAAATAGATAATAACAAACACAGAATGAAGGAGACATTTTGCCATCAGTTCAATTCAAGAAGGGGTAGATGGGGTTCAGAACTAGGGTAGGTCATAGGTCTAGTCCTAGTGAACAAGAGGAGAGATGTGTCTATAAAGAAAAATCCCTCCCAAAGGGAACAACAAGACACAGATACTCACACAAAAAGAGGGAAAATTAAAATTGTGATTGGAGAGCGAGAGAAACAATGCTTGAAATTCATTTTTTCTTTTGGGATAATGCCGGGGAGAGGCCTCAGCCTTAACCACTCGAACCTGGACGTTTATGACCCAAAGGCCTCAGCCTTAACCACTAAGCTAAGGCCTCCTCGGCTAATGAGAAAAAAGGGGCCAATGAGAATATAATTTTAAACTTAAGATAAAATGCTTCTTCCTCCTAGGTCCACTACAACATGTCTGAAATGAACAACAAAACACAAGTGCGCAGCACGTGACTCTTCTGTCCACTCACCAACGGAGATGGACGTAATCCATCAATTGCAACAGTTTAGTAACTTCACAGTTAAACAAAATGAAAACTTATTCATACTGTTAGAGTATGCTAGTATAAGGGTTAAGGGTACTTATGTACACTCTCATTATTCTGTTCCATATAAATATGACTGCTAACCTTAGGGTTAGTAAGCTATTCATTCTAATAATATTAACACATACATTGGCTCCATATCTTCCAACTGCATACGTAAATCTCTCAAGACAACTCAACAGAGCTGAATATTTTTTAGACGAGATATCAAATATTAAAATGAGGTAAGGTGCACACAGCAGTGGAAAAAAAAGGCAAGTAACTTAGATTAAAGTTCCGTTGACTTGAATTCAACATCCAACAGTTAATACCACTCAAGGAGTTGCTATTATCCTGATAAGATTCAAAACCATATATGAACTCTTACATGAGTAAAAGCAGATTGATTACACAACATACCAGACAATAAAAAAAAAAAAAAAGAGAAAATATTGATAAAATGGTAACAACGAATTTCCAACGACTAAACTAATCAAAGATGAGTAAAAACAATGTTACAAACATTCAGGGTACATACATAACAACAGTTCAGATGATGCACAGATCATATTTCCAATACTGATTAAATCACATAACAATGCAGATATCTCTTTCCAGTTAAAATGAAATCACTGCCTATGATGAATATCATCATGTCAAATATTTGAAGCATATTTAGAAAATAAGTATGTTATGTTTCTAAAGAGATTAAGAAACTTAAGTAAAACAGGCTCAAACTTACTACCTGAAAGTGCAAACTGTTCAAACAACGAGCTATCTGGCGAAACAGGGGAATCATACAGCGCTGGAACTCTGGTGGCTGAGTTGCTTCCAGAACTTCCTCCAACTCATTTAGTAACATGACTTCCTTTGAACTATTTGTGACTGGCCAGTACTTCAATAGACCCCTAATGACAGTATCGGCAAGCTTGTAGTCTTTCTCAACAAACTGTGTAATGCAGTAAGATAACTGCTGATGGTACATCGCCAAGCATTTTGGTCTGTGCAGAGGAATTAGTACCCGAACAAGGAACACTTTGTGTTCTTCTTTCAGCGGCAGAGCAAACCCATTGATAATACTGCCCAAAATTTCTAGAAGTTCAGCAATCCCATTATGCTTCTCAGTCTCAAAGATAAATCGATAAAAAATATTGTTTATAACTTTCCGGATGAATGGGCGATGAACCATAAATTTTCCATAGGTGCGGTGGAGAATGGTTTTCAAGTATTCCCTTTCTCTTGGATCTTCAGAGTCAAATAAATCTAGCAACTTAATAATGAAAGTTTGATCTATTTGTCTTTTGGCCAATTTTGCATCTGTCTCAGGTGAAGCAACAAACCTTAAAAAAAATTCATACACAATTTGCAAGTGAGGCCATGCAGGATCCATTGAAGGCTCCTCCTCTTCCAAATCAAGGGCTTCCATAACTTTGTTCTCACGTGGTTGAGGATTGAGAGTTCTAAATAAATTCGCAGACACCATTTTTACAACTTCTTGCATAACAGTTTCAGTAAACTTTCCGTTCACAGAAGTCACGTAATCCACTAGCTCTAGCAATGTCTGTCGCTTGATCTCCTTTTCTTTGGGGTTCTTTGTTGGGTCAGTGAAATCAAATACAACACAACACAAGTTCAGCTTTTTTATAAATAAGCTTTGCTTCTCTGAACTTGGAACATCCCTGAAACCCGGCAGTGCTTCATACGAAGAAAAGCCTGTATTACCATTAGGCTTCATATTTGCACTTTTCCGTCCCATATCTGAAGCAAAATTAGCAGCTGGAAGAGAACTAACGTGGGAATTCCCCAACTTGCTAGTCCCTAAATCACTGCTTTTCGAAGCAGTAAAAGCATTAGAATTTGTCATGGGGCGTCCACCATGCTCACGATTATCAGCCGTCTTCGACGACTTGCGCGGAAGCTTACTGAGTATCTGTTTGAACATATTTCACATAAATAAACAGAAAGCCACCCTCTTAAGGCCACAATACTGATTTGCAAAATCCAGGCAGAATCCCTCCAATACTAATCAGAATGTATCAACTAAAACCAAACCCACCTTTATGTCACGTAGAGATAACCCACCTCAAGATAACTTACTGCACAAACCTAATATCTTGAACCAAACTAGAATCCAAGCAAAAGTAGGGTAGTCGAAACCCCCATCTCATCACAAAAAGTGAAAGCAAACTGAATCATGAACCTGAAAATCAGACCAATCCCCGATATCTCAAATCTCATCAACCTAACACAAACCCTTATCCAACTTAAGCCCTTGCCACAAAACTACTGAACCCTTATTTCTTCATCAAAACCCAATTAACAAAATTTGAACATCTGGGTTTAAAATAAATAACCCAGAAGTATAAAGCCACTCAAAACATACGATCAGCAGCAAGTTCTCATATTAAATTGAGAAAGCCCTTTTTCTTCTCTCTTTCTTCCACTTTAATAAAGAGGAAATTTTTGAAGCATATTCACCACATTCCGTTTAAATACTATCTCCCTGAACAAATTTGAAACGATCTGGGTCTTATTTTCAATAAAAAGTAGACCAAAAAATCAGAGATTAAAAATAACCACAAAAAGAAGGCATGAAAGCGAATAGAGAAGCAGCAATAAAATAAGGTAAAACTGATAGAGAAACCCAGATGAGAAAACTAGAAATAAAGGAATTGTGAGACTACTTACGGAGAATAAGACTACAAATTTGTTCTTGTGTTCCTCGTTGTTTTTTGTTGACTATGGAAAAAAATTGTTTAAATACTTTTATGTTCTCGTGATTCAGTTATTCTTCATTGATAATTAATAACTAAGTCAATCCCTGTTTTTTCTACTCTTTTCTGGGCTGCTAGAGAATCCGAGTCTAATCAGAAACGGTCACAATAAACCCGAAACCGGGGTCCGCAAAAATAACATATGGGCCGTAAAGAACACGACATCGTGTTGAAGATCGAACAATCAGTTCACAATTTTTACTGTTAAAAATAATGTTTTTTTTTTGGATGAATTGATTTTACTCCAAGAAAACTAAGCCAGCAAAGCTGCAAAAAAGCTGTAAACAGCAAACCTAACGGTAAAACAAAGTCAAAACCTTATCAAGAAAATAGGAGATCAATTGAAATGGAAGTTAATTTTATGATGAGATTAAATATTAAATTGATAAATTTAAATATTTTTTATTTAATAATGTGACATTCAATCTCACTATAAGCTTGACGTTATTTTAATTTATAAATGAAGAGGATGGCGATCCCTTATCTATTACGTTCCAATGATCAACATGTTTTGTATTTCTTAAACTTTTGTCCTAATATCCTGAATATGATCACTTGACAGATAAAGTATACACCATGAACGGGTTCAACTTTCATTATTTTCCCCTTTTTAGAAAGACATCTTATTTTCTTTTAATGAGAAAATGGCACATCACCATTTAAAAATTTAAAAGTAGATTTACACAAATAAGAGGATAATTTGATAAATAAGCAAAATCATTGGATTAATTTTTTCACTCTCAAAGTTTTTTTTGGCTATATTGAGACAACTGTAAATCAAAAAAATGCACCATAGGTATTATTGGAAAACTCTCCTCAAGAGCTATCAAATGAGACCCATAAATATCACATTCTGTCAAAAAATATTATTTTTCAAAAATGTCCTCACTTTGTTAACGTAATAAAAAGATATTTGCATAAGATTTTATTTTTTATTGTTTCATTGTTTACACAATTGAAATTTACTTTTAATTTTTGAAGGAAATAAATCAGTGATACGTATATCGCAAAAAGAAATGTAAAAGTTTTCTTAATTTTTATATGTTGAAAAGTAAGCAATTGCAGTATTTAAAGAATAATAAATTGACACAATCACCTTATATATTATCATGATCTAACTATTAAAAAATTAAATGTTAATTTAGATAAGAGAAACATAGTAAGCATATGGAGCTCTTTTAATTATTATTATTTACAAGACAATAATTTAATGAATTTTAAAATTTTCTTATCTTTTTAAAATAAATTAGTTTTAATAGTGTGAAATTAAGTATAATGTTAAAATATTAAAAAGAAAAAAAAATAATAGAGAGATTTGTAATTCATTGTGATTTTTTTGAGTGGTTTAGTGTATGTGGCTAAATCTTAATGATCGATTTTTCAAATATTAATTTAGCATTCAAAAATTAAAAGTAAATTTCATGTTGTGTAAACAATGAAACAATGAAAAAAAAAATCTTATGAGAATATCTTTTTATCACGTCAACAAAGTTAGGGTATATTTTAAAAAATAATATTTTTTTGACGAAATATTTCACTTATGAGTCTCATTTGATAGCTCAGATTGCATAATGTGCATGCAGTGTACCTGCTAAAAGCCTTCAACGTGCCTAGTGTGCCCGCTTAAAAGCCTCAGTATGCACAGTTTGTGTACTGTGTGCGCATTGTGTGCGCAGTTTGCAAACCGTTTGCGTTATTGGTGAGAGCTTTCCAATGATATATGTGGTGTGTCTTTTCGACTCACATCTATCTCAATATTGTAAAAAAAAAAGCACTTTGGGAGTGAAAAAATTAATTCGATGATTTTGTTTATTTATCAAATTTTTTTTTATTTGTGTAAATCTCAATCTTTTTTAAATAATGATACATCATTTTTTTCATTTTTTTGTTTTCCTTTTAAAAAAAGAAAATGATAAAGCTGGACCCATCATGAAAAACTTGGCTGTGGATTATAGAGTTTATCCGCCTCCAAATACTACAAACGAAAGCTGTCCAAGCAAAATGCAGCACAAAAGCAGCTGCTCTGTTAGTACGAAGATGAGAAATTGCCCTTTGCAACTCATAATTCCAATCACCCACCATTCTAGAAACACCAGAGTTTAGTAAAATTCTTTGTCAAACCTGCTTTGAATAAGGACATTTAAAGAAGATGTGATATCTAGTTTCAGGGGCAGGGGCACTATTGCATAAAACACAGTGTCAATCAACACCCCAATTATATTGTATTTGCTTGGTGGAAAGTCATTCCAGGACTGCAAGCCAAGAAATTAATGAAAAGAAAACCAAATTAATTTAAACTAAGGGGCAGCAGGTCTTCTGTCTCTTAAACTCTCCCAACTAGTTGCTGTATTAAAGTCATCAGTAGGAGAAACAGACAAGGAAAAAGTGTCAAAATCACTAGAGGGAAGAAAGCAGACCAATTTCAATTATTTTGGCTAATAACAAAATCAGCAGTTGCAAATTATGGAATTCTAGAATCACATATAGTTCTCCTTCCGTAAATCTCCAACAAAGGCCCCAAAGGCAGTCAACGATCATAACATAAAATTGGTGCCTCTGCCATATCCAATGGAGTGTCGCATAGAAGGCCTCGTCAAGCCCCTTAATTGAAGAAGCTTCTTAAAACTCCAAGAGTAACTAGAATTAAGATTTATGATCCAAAAGCTCCTACCTTTAAACAATAATGTTTGTCAATGCTAATTCGTTTTTCAACATGTTACATGATTTAGGTCGTTATATATTTTTTTTTCCTTTCCCCATGAAGGCCCATCAAATCGATAAATATATGATGTGAACAAAATTCGATCTCAAAACTTCATTCGACAATAAAAAAAAAAAAATTTCTATAGTTAAACTACTTGACAATCACAAACCATTACATTTCTTAACAAGATGGTAGAAGTTCATGAGTAGAAGAACATAACTACAATAAAAATAAAATTTTGTTAGGAATCATTTTTACACTTCGTTTGGAATTAAATGAAAACGGATTTAATTTCATTTTGAAATGAATTGAAAAAATAAATTTATTTACATTTATAAATAAATTAAAATGAATTTTATGCTTTGCTTTTTAATGTTAAATTGTAGAATTTGATTGAGTTCTTAAGTTTAAAACGTTAAAAAATTAAGAATTTAAAATAAAAAAGAGAAGGGGTGGGGGAGGAAGAGAGTATTTTAATCAATATAACGTTTTACTCCTCATTTTGTTAAATTTATTTGTAAATTCTATCAATTTTAATAAAATTTACAATAAACTAACTCAATTTTATAAAGAATTTATTTCGAAACGAATTCAATATTTTTTTATTGTTTCAAACATAACAAGTGTAAAATTAAATTTATTTATTCCAAACACACCTTAAAATTCTAAGATGAGATCTGATTTTTAAAGCCTTAATTCTTTTATCATTTGTTAAAGAAATATAGCACCCTTTAAAATGAAACATTAACACATGCATTAGATACTTGCATGGCCAGAAATGATAGGTGCTTTTCTTACCTCTCATTGCCCTTTTGATAATTCAATCCAAAATGAAACATTTGGCAAAATACAATAGACTCCAACATCACAGTAACATCCTTCAATAGCTACTCCCAAAACTGATTTTGACAACTCCATTATGACAAAGAAACTACATAACTTTGTTACAATCCCAACAGTAAAATGACAAAGAATGGCTTCCTTGGATTCTACTAAACCCTCAACCATGAGGACAACTTGACTTTCGCCTGCTCGAACATGACAACACTGTCGCCTTTAGAGACAAATATGTTTCTTCTTTTTGGGATCCTAAGAGAAAGTGGACAAAAAAATAGTTTTTCCTCTTTATGGTGGAATGGGTTTAAACCAAATGAATTTGATTCAATCGTGCTGTAGCTTGTGCAAAGCAACCAGTAGCAACCGAAGCAAAAACAGGTAAAACATTAGATTGAACAAGAGAATTGGTGGAAAACACATTCATTTCCATCTATCACAAGCCAATTTGACGGCTGGCCCACAATACATGAAGCTATCAATTTAGTGGATCATTTCAAAAGCACAAATTCGAGCTCATCATAAGTCGCAAAAGTTGGAACCATTTTTTCTTCACTACAGAACAATTAGACAGCAGACCCGAGCCGCATGACCCCTCTCCGCCAATGTACTAGTAAAAAAACCGTTAAAAAGAACAATAGACAGCAGACCTGAGCCCCTTGATCCACTTCCTACCAATGTACCAATAAAAGACCATTAAAAAAACAATAAACATCATTGCACTGTCTTCATTTTCATCAGTCAAATATGTCCATAACCCACGAGCAGCGAATTCGATGTCGAAGGAATTAGCTAGATTTGCTAGAAACATTTTGGTTGTTTTTTTTTTGAGATGAGGGAGACTCCATCTGCTGTAACTCCCTTTGTCCTCAAGGTATTTCTTCAGTTTTAAAATCATTATCTCTTTTCATAAAAAAAGAAAGAAAAAGACAGCAATGCAGTTGCTAGCATCATGCCACTGCCAAAGGATAACCCTTACTTTTAACATTTGTCTTCCCCAATTTTGGTAGGAGCAAAGCAATATCTAAAATAAGCTGATCAGCATGCAGATTAAGCAGGCCAGCCATGAAATCCAATACGCAGGACATCCCAATCTGAATTTGCAATATCTACCACACCATATACGTATATGATGTTCAAAAGTGAGCAAAATTACACCACTCACATGGGCTCTTGAATATCTAAGTTCGAGTATTCTTTCAAAAACTTTAGTTTATCACGTTATTGTTCATCAAGCATAACTGAAAGCAAATCTAGCCCTAATATCCATTAACCAGACAATAGGTATCAGTAAGAAATGACGGGAAAAGATGAACCTCACATCCTTTCATGCATGGATTATAAATTGCATGTATAATCCAAAGAACAATGTGTGGCTCTGTGCAAAAAGGAAATCGTACTTTTCATGGGGTATAATTCACAATCATCAATTGAAAACATGAACAATAATACCTGATATGTATATATACACAGCAAAAGTCGAACATTCATAACCTTCACTAGCAACCAACGAAAGAGGACACTGCAGGCAAATTGTAAAAACATTTAGCAAGCACTAAATGCTGCTCATAAAATGGAAGCAAAATTTGATCATTTCTTCCAGCCACTAGATATGCAGGATGCTATGAGGATTTCAACTTTTGAAAATTGAGGTCACCAAGATTCCCATCTGGATCACAAACTATATTCAGTTTTGCTGTCAATAAAGGCTTGAATTGTTGGTTCTCTTCCAAGAAAATCTGTGAGGACTTCAATAGGATCCTTGGCTCCTCCTGGGGCTAATACCTGCCAATAAATTTACCCAAAAAATGGAAATAACATAGGTTGGCAATATTAGCTCAGTTTTCAGTCCAGGCAAATTTGACAAGGCTGACAAATTATCAAGTATACCATTCAAACTCTTAAGAAACTAGTATGTCAACTCAATAGTTAAGTAGAAGAAAAAATTGCAATTTAAAGAAGTAAAATTCAACTTATAGCTGGTGGTTATTTCACTGACAACTTACCTTATTCCTGAACTGCATGCCAACATACTGGTTCAAAACGCCATCATGAAATTTTGAGGCAAATATATCAGCCGCGAAAATCTATAATTAATATTGAGGCATCAGTAATGATTCTTGGGGCTCATATGTTAACAGGAAATAAATTCTTCATGATAATCAGTAACAATTTTCAGAAAGAGGGCACAAAGGAACAATTGCAGAGGATAAGATGTTCCATATGAAAGTAGAATAGCATGTTACAGACTGTAGGGCTAGTCAAACCTCACTCCAAATATGACTGTAACAAGCAGCTTCAAAACCAATAGCAGCACGTGGGAAACAAGAAGCAGGATTGGTCCCCTCCAACATTGGCAAACCTAACATAACCTGTGGAGACCAAAATAAATATGATGACTACCAATAAATGCATCTACGTATGATTGAATTACTGAGGAAAGTGTTTTACCTTTGGATGGAGATGCTTAAATAACTCAACAAAATCAATGTTGTCAGCAGAATGTATAATTTGATCAAAAAGACCTGAAAACATACACATTTCAACCCAAGTTAAGATATAAATAGTCATTATTATCCCAACATTCTATCTACGTGCGCTTTCTAAACAGCACAGTACCAAATGTTTCAGAAACATACACAACACAGACTCTAGAATATGAAGATAAACGTTAAGCACCTAGATATAAATTGCAAAGACGTTTTTGAACATTTTATGGTGAAAACATAAGCCCTTAGCCATCCAGATTCCAGAATATCACACGTGCATGACAAAGGAACTTTTTTTTTTTGCAAGAACAGACATCCATTATGTGCACCATCATAAACAAACAGGCATCTGGTTCAAGAATATGGCACACAAGAGAAACCTAAGTCCCAACTAAGCACTGAATCAATTTCCCAGATGACCATAGAAGGACATTCAATATCGAATGTTAGAATGTACTGCCAATAATTAGGCATCATTTAAGTGAAAAAGCACCATTGGACTCAAATCAATGAAGCCTTAATATGGGTTATAAAGTGACTCTGAGATCCTGAAAAGAGAAAAGTTCAGAAGAACTAGATTTACATATGTAACTATTTACTTCAACATGATGCTTAAACTTGACTAAAGGTTCTTATAAAATATTTTCAAGGATGGTTTCTCAAAGAATTTAATAAAGAGCTAGTAGAACTTACAATAAAGAACTTCTTGCTTCAACTTAAGTGCAGAAAAGGAACGTCGCCATCGTTTAAGTGATTTACATACTTCGTCCTTAACCGGCTTTGTAATATCCTACAAGAAATAAATGTCGTAGATAAAACCTCCAGTGATACATTATTCTGAACAGACATCTAAAAGGCAATAGGTATAACCTTGAAAATGATAAAAAGATAACTGTTCATTCTTTTTCTTCATTGAAGAGGGTAGAATCAAACCCAATAAATTATATAACTGCAAAGTTGTAAATACAATAAGTTTATAATTTTATGAATACATATTGCATATATATATATATATAAAGAGAGACAGAGAGAGTATTAGATGTTCAGGCTCAACAAGATATAAAAAAAGTCAAAAGCAATTGTCACCTGATGGAAACCAGATATTAACTTCAGTGAGAAGCTTTCGTAACACCTAGAATTTTCCAAAAGAATTTCTTGGTTAGTTTTTGTTCATCAAATCACAATAAGGAACAATTTCACAGTTAACTTACCAGTTTTCAAGCACCTGAGCAGGGATCTCTACGAAGTCAGGATCAACACGTAGCCCAGAAAATCTTGCAAATGGCGCACGATTGCAAATATGTTGGACCTATATGCTCATTATATGCAAAAGAATGTTATTTCTAGATAACACCATGCCATGTTTGGCACAAAAATCAACTTTGTTGCTTGTCAACATAACAAATGAAGTGAACATACCACATGGCCGAACTCATGAAAAAGATTGACCACTTCAGAGAATCGTAATAGCCCAGGAAGACCACCAACATCCTTTTGAAATTGAGATATCAACAATGCCACTGGGATCTAGTTAGAGAAAACCAAAGATAATTCAAAATCAATTTCAGGTGTACATTATAATCATATTTGTAAATTACTCTACGTGCATGAGTTATGACAAATTGACAATTGAAAATCAGAATTAATGTAGGAAAAACTATTACACTAACAGAAAACAGCTAAAAAGTTTCAAGTTTCTAAAGTCCTAATAATGCAATGAAAAGGTTGTAACGGTCACCTGACGTGCACCATTGAATGACACAGCACAATTCTGAAGAGCCACCACACAGGTATGACCATACTTCCCTTCCCTGTCATTCAACAAAAACCCATTGCATTCCAACTTGTACAAGTGAATCTCGCATACAAAAAGAAAAAAGAAAGCAATGAACCTTGTGTACATATCGAGGTAGAAATAACCCAAAAGTTCACCAGAAATTAGGTCAAACACTGAAAAAACTTGAACATCACTATGCCAAACGTCAGTATCTGCAATTTCCTCAAACCTTAAGCCTGCATGAAGCAATGGAGAATGATGTAAACTTTATCATAAAGGACATGAAACTTTACAGAACTTCATACGCTAATGCAAAGAAATTATTTAGAAGACAAACTGCTTTTTCAAAAATAGATAATATACGGTTACCAAAAAGGTCTTGAGATATTTTAAGGATCCCAGATAGGACCAAACTGGCATGAAAGTACTTCTTAATAGCTCCAAAATCCAGATCAAACTGCTGCTCTTCAACCCTCTTTATATAGTACAACAGATCCTCAATGCCGAATGGAAGATCTCCTTCCTCTTTCCTCTGATACCCATTACAACCAAGATCAATAACACATGAAACAAAGCTCAGCATAGCTAAACACAGACCAACAATGTTCTGACCTTTAAGTCTTTTAACATCGCAAGTTCTCTAGTGGCCAAGTCAGTTAAACTGGCAGAGATGTCCTCTAAGAACTCAAATACCTGTACACAATAGGAACATCCATAATAGTGAAAATAAACTTCATGAATAAATTGTTAGATTTCCATTTCATTAACATTCTCTCACCAACAAGGCAACTCATTGAACAACAGTTACAATCTCCCCACTTTTCGAACCCATTTTAGCTCTAATTCACAAAAAGTGTGAGAAGGTTCACCCACACTCAAACAGAGATTTTATTTCGCATAGTTTTGATTGAGCTTACAAGAATAAGTGGAATTAAGAGAATAAATTCTTCCATCTTTATTATTTACATAATAATTTAAGATGTAAATTCAGGCATAAGGGGGAATTAATTTCTTCCATCTTATGTGCACGTGTGTATGTATAACTATGTATTATTCAAACGAGCACCACGTAGTTCAGTGAACCTCAAGAAAATTTCAAACAAAAAATCAATAAAAAATGGCCAGTCAATTACTTTTAACAATTGGTCACTCAATTAGTTGATCTGGTCCTTGGATTAATAATATATTGAGGAATACTTTAAAGTTCAAACAAGCATAGTTGATAACTGAGAAGAAACAACCTTTCACCTTTTAACCTCCTCGTCACATGGAGACATCATATATTATATTATTTTAAGGGCATGACAACCTTATACAAACCTTGGAGGATGTCTTTGCCATTCTAAGATCAACAACATAGTCTGCATAGTTTGGATAGCCAAGTAAACGAGCAAATTTATGGCGCAGTTGAACCTAAATTATAAGAAGAGAAGATAGATAAAGTCAATTTGATTTTATATTATCTATATGTTAAACCAAGCTTAGGAATGGTAATGTTTTGTAAGTTGACTTCTCATTGGATTATAAATATTTTGTGTCTCAAAAAACGGAAAATGCAATATTTACCAAACGTTCCAAGACAGAGAGATTGACTTCTCCACACCTCTTTCCATATGCCACAGCTACTAACCTCCTCGTTGTCCCTATCTAAAAGGGCTCAAAATGAAAACTGCAAACTATCTAAATAAACATTTCCATACAATGACAATATCATATAGAAACTATATATAAGTTCCAATTATAAGCGAAATATAAACAAGCAGAAAGAACTAAAGTTCTTCTATGAATGACCATCATAATAACAATTCAATTGGCTAGGTCATACACTTGATACATATTCGACCAAAGTGAATATTATGCACATTTTTGTCTAGCAGATGCATTAATTTATGTGAGCATATTCAACTATCATTTTAATCAATATTTATTAACATTGAACAAGTGGCACCCATTTCATCTAACTTCTTAAGAACCCTTTAATTTCTATGTTTGAGCCGCTGCATACAAGATATTTGAGAAGTCTAATAGATATTTTTTCTGTATGCATGCATTAATATAAAGATCTGTCAGCCAGCCATCCAGATCTTCGTAATTAGTCCTTTTAAATTGTGTTCCTTTTGCTGCTAAAGCACTATTTACTTTCCTTTCCAAGCAGAGCGCTTCCTAAACTGATTTTAATCAAACCAAAGCAATCTCCCCGCCCCTACTCCCTCTCACTTTTCCATTTAGAGCTGATTAAGTTTGACCTTTATACAACAGGAGCTACAAGCACACACAGCCACCGCATCTTTCAGCCTCATAAAAGTGATGTGAAATAACAAGGGCAAAACTGTTGTTATTAACCAGCCAGTACTGAAAATATCAAGGCACACGCAGCTATCCAATAATCACTGAATTTTAATTGAAAGAACATATAGCATCAAGTCCAAAATACTTATCGTCAAAGATGTTGAGAAGGCTGCAATAAGAAAATATTTTGAATGCCTTCTGCACTGTATGTAATTCTATTTGTTCCCTAAAAATGTTAATTTGAATTAATTAATGAAACCTTGGGGCATATTTGGGTAACAATTTTCTGTTTTCAGTTTTCGAAATCAGTTTTCTGACGTTTTCTTAAGAAAACATGTTTGGATAACTGTAACTCGAAAAATGTTTCCAAAACAGAAAACAGTGAAATGTTGTTTGGATAATCTTATTTTGAAAACAATTTTGATACACCTTGTAATTATATTTAATTTTGAGTTTAAATTTAAAATCTATATTAATTTTATTTCTCATATTTACTAAATACTTAAAAATAATTAATATTATTTTATTTTCAAAATTTTAATATTTTTTATATACCATGGAAGAAGAATAAAACAGAAAAGTAAACACTGATTTTAGGGCTATTTTTAGAAAATTATATCCGAAAACATCAATTTGGAGTTTTCAGAAAACAATTTTTGAAAATTGTTTACCAAACATGGAAAGGAGATTTTGAAAACTGATTTTAGTTTCTGAAAACTGAAAACAGTTTCAAAAACGTCTTCCAAACATGCCCTTAATGTCCTCTCACATAGATTTGCATGCAAATATAAATGATTCAAAAAGTAATTGTGAATTGTGAGGGCCACCTAGCAACAAATAAATAATAGGTTAACACTTAACATAAACCTAGTACAGGGTGAGAAGAATAATATTAATCAACCCAAAAATTTGTACCTTGCATAGTTCCAGAACTGCTACAACATGATGACTTTTCAGGGTGACCTTGAATTTTCCACTTTTGGCTTTCTCAAAACTCTGGACAGGAACAAGTTCATTCCAAAATTAGCAATAAATATTCAGGTGGCCTATTCAGAGACAGTGCAGAAATCAGTTAACAATTAGCTTTAAAAGAATATATATATATATATATATATATATATATATATATATATATATATGACATTCCTCTATTGAAGTTTGAATGAATTCAAAAATGAGTTTTCCATGTAACAGGTAGTAGCCATATTTGAATTATTCGGCAAAATGGAGAGAGCATTTGTTCTCTCAGCACCAATGATGTCATAGCCTTTGTTTGATTGAATTTATTTCCAAATAATCAGTAGAACACTCATTTACCCAAACATTAAAACAAATAACACTAAATCAGCTTAAAGCATCACCAATTAAAGCACCCATTTAAATTTTAAGTTGAAACAAAACAAAAGGAAGGCACCATAACATGATTTTGCAAGTATTTATTTGTACTCTCTACTACAGTCATTTCCAATCACTATAGTCATTAACTAATAGTATTCCATCAACCAATCACTTACCACATCAGCAAAGGGTACATATTTTTAAGTTAAAATTAATTCTATGAATATAATATATTCTAAATTATCATACTAAGAGAATTCACCGTAAGCATATATGCAGTAAAAATTATATCAGTCATGACAATTAAAACGTAGTAATAATTGATTTTTATTGTAAGGGAAGGATGAGATGAGGAATGCTTAAGTTCCCGTGTGAACTTCCTATTAAAAAAATAAAAAGTTTCCTTACGTGGACTCTTAAAGTGACATAGAGTAAGTGACTAATGAGAAAAATAATGTAAACCTTAAGAAGTTCTGGGGGTAAACCAACTAGTTCAGCCTCACTAAAGAGGAGAAAAGTACAGTCATCATTCAAATTTTGGACGTATAGCAAGCTTAGCTCATCAATTTCAGATCTCAAGCGCTGTACTTCGTCTCTCTTGGTCACAGTAAGGTTCAATCCACTTCGCTCAAAGTCTCTGACCTGTCACTGGTAAAAAAGAAATCAAAATTTGGATTGAACTTATTCAGCTCAATAAAACCTTCAGAAGATATCAAAAAACATATACATAATGTTCTTAGAATAATTCTGATTGTTTAATGGGGCCACACTTTAAGACTTTAAGTCATCTTAAGGCTAGATAATCTGCTGTATAATTATAGGTTCTAGGCAATTGTCACAGATAGATGACCCTAGATCATGTTACAGGCAATAAACATATGTTTCCTTACCAGACACTCAATATAGCGTTTAGCTTCAGGGCTCGGCCATTCCCCTCTTGCAGCAAAAGCTTTGATGGCACGGTACACGTTTTCCCGTTTCCTGGTCAGCTTGCATAAAATAGCAGACTTCAATTTCATGCCCATTAAAATGGAAAACCAGGTACATAATTTGGCTGTACCACTACCTCAGGCAAATGAATCAGATGCACTCAAAAAATAGTATAAAACTGCAAAAGATGTCAGCTTGGTTTCTCAACCCAACTAACCCTTAATCCCAATCTAGATAAGTGTACATATTTAAAAATATATCTGCAATTTGATGATATAACAAATGCAATTATATCTTTTTATGAGACCATTATGTCTAAGTAGCTCCATCAATATTTGTTTTTCCAAATTTCCAACAACTTGCTCCTGCATGAAAAGGCCATCAAGTGCCCATAGGTCATTTAGAGAGGAGATTGTTGAACAGAAAGAAACGCATGTGAGCAGAAGAAAACAAACATATAAATAATGAAACCTGCATGTCAGAGCATGAGCATCTATTTTCCGCTCTGCTTCAGCGCTCGCTTTACACACGTTATCTGAAGTGGACACCAACTTTGGAAACACACAAGACTGGATCAGTGGAAATTGCTGCGCTTCTAGTTCTGCTAGAGGCGAAATAACATTTGCATATGAAACCTGTGTAGATTAACAGAGAGATGAACTATATTTAATTTTTTTTTTAAATGTTTATCATTACAACGATAATGAGTTTTACCATCAATCCAAGAAATGACATGCTGTAACAATACATGACTCTTGACAATATGCGCTGCCCCTTGTTGAAAAAGGACTTCCTCCAATGGAATGAAAGAACAACTCCATAATCAATGGCATTGCTTTTCCAATTAACGTGTAAACCACAATACAAGACATGTGCATTGCCATTGCCATTCGCACTTGATTAACAGAGCCTACAAACTAACAGTAGTTACCTTCTTCTATGAGTCTCATCAACTCAAACTTATCTCACACAGGCAAAGCGGTCATTCAATAACATACAGTTAAAAAGTGCTTCAAATTAAACCTATAAATAATCACATTATCCGAACATATACATCATAAATTGGCATAATAGCTAATAACTTACCAGATTAACAATAAAATAAAATAAACAAGTAAATTAAGAAGTATCATTTGGATTCCAGAATAAAGAATTATGTGCAGAAATAGTTCGAGTTTCTGTTTATACCTTGTCAAGTGGAACAGAAGCGACGTCATCATGAACCTCCTTAGACTTGGCAATAATTCGGTCAGCTAACTTGAGAATCTCACTCGCCGAGAGATTAACGCTAACATTAGACCCCAGGAGATCTAAATTAAACTCAAAAAATAGTATAAAAAACGCAAAATATAAGATTCATAAACGCCTTACCACATCTAAAAACAGTGACAGTTATAATAACTGATAAGCGCAACAAAATTTCGCGAAGAGAAGAGTGGTTTAATGAAAGTTAATGGACGTTAATGTTTGGATTGTTGAAAAAAAATGGAGTGAAAAATGAAATGGAGAGGGAAAAACTAGAGGGGACCTTTCTTCTTGTACTTTTTCTTCCTGGAGTTGAAGGCGGTGATAGCGAGGTTGACGGCAAGAGCAAGTAGAGCAGCAGCTCCCGTGAAGGCTACGAGGTTCCGCTCTCTCTTCTGTTTGGTCATTTTCTCGCCGTTTCCCGCACTTTCCGTCATTCCTCCCGTCTTTTCTCGCTCACCGAACGGCAATTAGGAGGAAAATTTTTGTGTCGGCGGAAAAGGAAAAGGAAAAGGAAATTTGCCTCTTTATCATTTGGAGCCGGATGATAGATAGCGAAATTTACTCGATCTTTTTATAAAAAAATTGGGATATGACTTTTGTGGGGATGCTCTTATCAGGTACTAGAGAAGACAAAAAGGGCGGCCCTTAATGGTAATGGGCTATGCCTATACATGGACCTAAAATAGTTGAATGGACAAAATTTCAATTTGGAGTTTTGGATTCATTAAAAAAAAAAATAGAAGAGAAATAAATGATTTATAATAATTACTTTCAAGCAAACAAAAAAGGGGTAGGAATGTAGGATGTGGATGATTCTCCACTCCTTTAGAATAAAATAATGAGATTATCTCTATTAAAAAATTATGTGATTGTTTTTCTTTAATGTGATCCATTGACATATACTTAGATGGAGTAATTTGATACATTTATATGATATATGACCCAGTTAATTAATTTTAAAACCAAAAGAAAAATTATCGATGAGGTATTAATTTAGTAGTTAAGGTTGAGATATTGGTATTATAAAGTTTCAGTTTCGATTTTTATGGTGTATGGATTATTTGTTTAATTTTATATCAATTATTTATCCTACTTTATGTAATGTGATAATGCAAACTTATATTATAATCAAATTAATCGTTGTACTATTTGTATATAAATCGTTTCAATAAAAAAATAATCTCTTTTTATGGTAATATATCGAGTTCAATTCAGATTTTTAAATCACAATATATATTCTAAAAATCAAATCTTAGTACATGTTATCAAAAAAATGAATACACAATATTACTAAGTAAAACTTATTTCTTTACATTACAATAAAAAAAATATATTTGGATTCAAACATTTACGAGAAAAACAAACCTCAACAAGCGCTCCGCGAAAGCTTTGGTGGTAGGGTGTCTTTCGACGCATTAGCATCCTTCTTTTGCATCGCTATTCAAAAAAAAATTTACTACTTTACTTGCAATAAGTAGGGATTGAATGAAATTATACTAAATGGAAGGTGCGATGGCATGGGCAAAGGGATATTTGATAATTTAAAATTACAATAATATGCTGCTTTTTTTTCTTTCTTTTAGAAGAAAACTTTGTTGCATTTCAATCTATAATAAATGGGGATATTGATTCCCTCAATTTTGTATGAAAACATTGGAATAAATTATATATATCCCAACCATTTTAATAAATTTAATGATTATTATTATGGTAAATCAATAAGTTAAGTAACTTTAAACCAGGTACCAAACATGACCATTGCTGTTTTGTTATATTGATGTAGTGACACACTCGTTGAGATTTGTTGTGAAACATATTTACATAATAGTTATCCGTATGAAAATAAATGAATTCAAAGACTTGACCAAAATCGATGTAATTGATTTGATTTGATGGGTTTTTAAAAAGGTGGGTTAGGTTTGAATTGAAAATTGATTGAATTTGGTGGATTGGGTTACATTACGAGTTTATATTTTTTTAATCTGACTCAAGCCGATAATTCGATCATCAAATAACTATATTCTATATAGGGTGAGTATGCTATCCAGTAACTTGGAAAAAATTTCTTCAAGTTACCAGAGATGATAAATGACACATTATCTATAGTGTTGGCGTGACATTCATACGATTATGCGGGAAAATCTTCCCAAAGTTAAAAAAGGATCCTAGTCCTTCTATATGTATTTAATATTTATTAATGTATCCATAAAAAAATATTTATTATATTTTGTATTTATTTTTTATTCCAAACCAGTGTTGAAATTTTTGAAGAATTTGATTGATTAAGCACCTCTAAAATCTAGCTTTTATTTACTTTTGTATGATCTGTATTAAATTAAGACTATTTGAATTTTGTGTTAAATGATTTAAATATTTTGCAAGTGATGGATTTGTAAGATTTATTTGCAAAGTATTAAAAAATAAATCACTTGAGATTTTTCATATGTATTATTGTATGAATTTGATAATGGATCAAATGAATGATGGATTATTATAGTAAAATATTTTTCATATGTAATATGGTTGAATTAGTTTTCAAGTGAAAAAAATAGATTAAATCGATGATCTAAACCGATTTAAATAGATTGAATTTGATTGAGGTTGGATGAATTAATGAGTTGAATTCAGTTGAGATTTTTTTAATTCAATATAATCGGATGGCCATGAGTCGAGTTGCTTGAAGCTTAGCTAGCGTTAGTTTGACTCAATAAAGAATTTAAAGTGAGGTTGAATTCATTCAATATAACAAGTAAATTTAAATTGATAAATAAGCTTTTCATATGTTCAAGAATTTTGTTTAAATATATATTATATATTTTGAATATATTATATATTTAATTATATATATTATTCAACTTGAAAGTTTAAAATATACATATTGAACCTCGAAAACTTGAGTTTGTTGGAGTTCGAAATTGAATCCAACTCGAACTTAAGAAAATAAGTGCCAACTAAATTCAGTGTGAAGCTCGACTTAATCATAAGTGACCCGAGTCGAGCTCAGTACCCAATAACTTGGTTCGTTTCTACTCCAGTTAACCCTTTAAAAACTTTAGTAAGTATAACAAAAACTTATCTAGTTCGGCTTGTAGTCTCTGTCCATCTCCTCCAGACAGGCCATTACAGATTTACAGTTGTCAGTTGGAATCATAACTGAAAAAATAGAGCAATAAGGCCCATTAACGACGGTTTGCGATCAAACGGCCCACTCCTGGGCCGTGCCCATTTCGCTTCTCGCCAGAGATTCCAAGAGTTGGAGCAAGAGAAAACCGAACATCAACAAGGTTAAAGCCAAACCCTCGAAATCATATCTCTCCTCTGTCTGTCATCTGAGAAAAATTAAAGTTTCCACGTTCGAGAAAATCAATGGCTCCCAAATCAAAAGAGAAACCAAAACCCTCTCCATCGCAGCCTCCTCCTGCAATCGAAGATCTCTTCACTTCTCTCAGCAGACATATCCAGCGATCCGAATTCGAACAAGCCGTTAAAGTCGCAGATCAAGGTCCAATTTCACTTTCGGCATTACATATTTGGCTTGTCTGTTATTCTTTTTCTGGGATATATGAAACATTTTATTTATTTTTTCTTTTATAATCCAGTTCTATCAATCGCACCTGGCGACGAGGACGCGATTCGATGCAAGGTCGTGGCTTTGATAAAAGCAGATAACATTGACCATGCTCTATCAACCATTCAATCATATCAGAGGATTGCTATTGATTTCAGTTTCTTCAAGGTCAGTAAATTAGACAATTTAACATGCTATGTGCTTTTAAAAAAAAAACCGTTTTTTGTTTACTAAATTTGACATCACGAGAGACTTGCATCCACTGCATTGTGTGAAATATTTTAAGCATTAATGTATATCATACCAACAAGAAATGAAACTGGGAAATTTTCAGTTGTATAGTTGCATGTCCTTTTTAATTGATATGATTGAGCTTGTAGTTTTGTTTGCTCAATTTAGGTGCATTTTCTTGGAACATTTTACCTAATGAATCCAATTCAATAGTTCGTGCGAATATTGTTAGTGCTTGATTGCACTGACTGCTTGATTATACTTATTTGCCAATGTTATCAAGTTGCATTCAATTTGCTTATGTTCTATTCCATGGTTCTTCCATTAACTTTATTTGAATTCAATGACTAGTTTGATGTCCCGTAGTTTTATCCGGCTCTGGGTTTCCTTCTCCAGATACCCGTCTCAGTTATATGCTGCTTGATTGCTTCAAGAACTTATTTTTTTCCCCATGCTTTCTCTAATTAGGCATACTGCCTATACAGACAAAACAAGTTAGATGAAGCTTTGGAGTCTTTGAAAGGCCAAGAGAGGAATTCTACCACCATGCTATTAGAGTCTCAGATTCTATATCGTCTAGGGAAAATGAATGCTTGCGTGGATGTCTACCAGAAGCTTCAAAAATCCAAGATTGACTCCTTAGAGATAAATGTTGTCGCTGGCTTGGTTTCGTCTGGAAGGGCTTCTGAAGTGCAAGGAACACTGGAGGCTCTTAGGATTAAAGCAACTAGCAGCTTCGAGTTGGCATACAACACTGCTTGTTCTTTAATTGAAAGAAATAATTACGCTGATGCAGAACAACTCTTGCTGACAGCCCGAAGGTACTACTACTACACTATATTTGTGTATGGAAAAAAGAACTATTTATGCAGGGAAAATTTCTTTTGTTGCTTAATGATATCACAATATAATGAATAATTCTGAATATTATGACCTGAAGGTTTCCTGAAATTGGTTATTAATATGTTCTGAAGAGTATCACTAGAGAAAATTTATCAGTATATCCATATGGTGCTTATGTATTTTGGATTGCAGTTTTTATGGAACTTTGGTTGCTTGAAAATGTCTTGACTAGTAAATCAAATCAAATCTATTCCATTATTCCTAATAATGACACTACATTTATTTATCTCATCTAGCATGTGCACACTACCTAAAATTTTACTACCTGTTTGCATTCTGTTACCTCTATATTCACTATGGGAAGAAACATTGAGATCTCCTTATGAGCAAATGTGTTAGGGGAAAGAAAATTTATTAAGTTAATCTTCAAGGATACTAGCTTTTCACTTTCTGCTGATCCAGATCAAACCGATTGGCGCTAAAAGGATCATATAACCAACCTTATAGATTTGATTCTAAGGTTGAGTTTTGGCTTCTGAAATTCGTTCTTGCTCATTTTTGCAAATGTCTAATATTTGTTTCTTTTGCATCATGGTTGTTCTAAATGTCTATTACTATATATAAAAGCAGGAAGTGATGGTACTTTCTGTTTCCAATTTTATCCTCATCAAACATTTACATTTAGAAGTAGCTTATGCCAGCTATTGTGTCATTGTTAGGTGTCAGTTACTGCTGTTTTTCCTCTCTTCCCAGCCAGTTCCATCATATTCTTATCTCTCTATCTCTCTGAAAGTCGTCGTCGTCCCTAGCTGTCCCTAGCCACCAAGTTAGTTGTCAGAGGTCTTCACTGGCCAGCCATCCCTCTCTCCTTCTTCCCTCTTTTAACCTTTTCACATACTGATAACAATCACCAACCACCAGATGGCAGGAAGATATTGTAGTACCCATGGTAATATAGCAGTGCTCAAAAGTTGTGTTGTGTTGTGTATTCAAGGATTTATAGTTCTCACTTTATTACCATGGCTTATGTTATTATTCAGAATTATGTGGTGGGCCATGAAATAGTGCTACTTTAATTTTGGTTTGATTATTTTCGGGGTAGCAATTTTTTGGAAACTTTTTAGTACAATATAGGTTTCATCTTTGAGTTGGAATTTTAATGGAAAATACAAGTTATAGAACACACACTCGCTTCAAAAAAGGTCGAGCCAATGTGACCACTAATAAACTCAAATTATTCTTTTTGATAATTATAAAATTGAAATTTTTTAGATGTTTCTGGACGTGATATATTGCTTATGGATTTACTTATCAAAAAAAGATATATTGCTTATGGATTTATATTTAAGCTTGATTACTGTTCACTAGGACTGCAAGAACGCCAACAAGGATTTGTGATGTAGCGTAGCCAAAATTCAACTGTTGTTTTGTACTATAGTTGAACTGTTGCTATTTCTTAATGACAATCTGTCAGATTCTCAATTATTTATTGTTTGGGAGACTGATGAGTGGCATGTATTCTTACATACATTTTATAGTGGGTTTAGTGTGTACCATAAAAATTTCATTACATATTTTTAGTGGCATTTTTAATTAGACTGCGCTTCTACTTAATTTTGAAAATCATGTGGGTTTAGTGTAGTTACATAGACATGCAGTGAAGCTTTTGTTGATACAAATGAATTATTTTTCATTTATACTGTTGAATCCATAATTCAATAATTAATCCCTAGAAGGCTAATGATATGAAGCCTATGTAAGACAATGTAAAATCTGTAATTGAAGTTTAAAAGATTCATTTTTTTCGTGGATATGTATTTTACTTTTTGTTGGTGAAAAGTCACCAGCCACATGGTTCGGTTATGTTTATTATATGTAATTTCTTTAAAAAGAGGGTTTCAAAATGTAAACAAAAATGTTTATCATGCCTGTTGATGCCCAGAATAGGCAGAATCTTGATTTTAATTCTGCAAACTGTTCAGCATGTAAAAGACGTTCGGAGCACTCTCCCTACTAGTATTAATTGAGAAAGTTATATAACTATACAAATGAGTTTGAGTTCCCGAATATAAAAAAGAGAGTAAAATTGAACTGTGTGGAATGTATTGCTGCCTCCTGAGTGCTTGGGACATATATAAACTCGTAAAATTATCTATGATGCTTATAAGTTATTTTGTCAAGTTATGATGCATATCATTGTTACTTTAAAAAAAATTGATGTATGTTAGTGTTATTTTACTATTTTATTTACATAGCTTTCCAGAGTGGTGAAGATAATAAACTCACTGGATGTTAATATCACTTCTTTCTGTAGAATTGGTCAGGAAACTCTTACCGATGACAACTTTGCTGAGGATGATGTAGAGATTGAACTTGCTCCAATTGCCGTACAGTTAGCCTATGTTCAGCAGGTACAACAGAAGCATAATCATTTTACCATATTTGTTTGTTTCTTTTTTTCTTCCTCTCTCAGCCAAGGTATATTTCATTGACAACTAATGGGAGTTTGCTTATTTTATCAGCTCCTTGGACAGAAACAAGAGGCAATTAGAGATTACACAGACACTATTAACCGAAATCTGGCAGATGAATCGTCACTTGCAGTGGCAGTGAACAACCTCATTGCATTGAAAGGTCCTAAAGATGTTTCTGATAGCCTAAGGAAACTTGACCGTCTCAAAGAGAAAGACACACACAATTTTCAGCTTTCTCATGTACTTGACTTGAAGCTTTCACCAAAACAAAGGGAGGCGATATATGCTAATCGGGTTCTTCTACTTCTTCATGCAAATAAGATGGATCAGGTGTTTTACTTAGGGTCTAGCTTTCCTCTCTGTGATTGACCACTTTTTGCCTCTACTTTCCTGTGAACTGTTACAAAACAAGCTAATGTTCTCCAGCATTCCTTACAATCTATGTTTTGCTGCTGAAATTCTACAGGCTCGAGAACTTGTTACGGCATTGCCAGGCATGTATCCTGAAAGTGTGATGCCAGTACTGCTTCAAGCTGCTGTTCTGGTGAGAGAAAACAAGGCTGGGAGAGCTGAAGAAATTTTAGGGCAATTTGCTGAGAAGTTTCCTGAAAAGTCCAAGGTGGTTCTCTTGGCAAGGGCACAGGTCGCCGCTGCTGCTGGCCACCTTAATATTGCAGCCGAGTCATTGGCCAAGATTCCTGATATCCAGCACAAGCCTGCCGCTGTTGCCACCCTTGTGGCTCTCAAAGAGCGTGCTGGAGATGTAAACAGTGCTGCTGCTGTGCTTGACTCTGCAATTAAATGGTGGTCAAATGCGATGACCGAGGACAATAAGCTCAGTGTTATGATGCAAGAGGCTGCTTCCTTCAAGGTCAGGCATGGGCAGGAGGAGGATGCTGCCCGTCTATATGAGGAGCTTGTGAAAAGTCATGAAAGCATAGATGCATTGGTTGGTCTGGTAACTACAGTTGCTCGTGTGGATGTTGACAAAGCAGAAGCTTATGAGAAGAAGCTGAAGCCATTACCAGGTTTGAAGGGAGTTGATGTGGATAATTTAGAGAGGACTTCTGGGGCAAAACATGTTGACGGTGCTTCTCAGTCTGGGGCCAGTGAAATGCACGAGGAAGGTAAGAATAAGGAGAAACCAAAGAAAAAGAGAAAGAGAAAGCCAAGGTATCCCAAAGGGTTTGACCCTGCAAACCCAGGTCCACCTCCAGATCCAGAAAGGTGGCTGCCCAAGAGGGAGAGGTCGAGTTACAGACCCAAGAGAAAGGATAAGAGAGCTGCTCAGGTGCGAGGTTCTCAGGGTGCAGTGGTTAGAGAAAAACATGAAGCTGGTACTTCTGCTATTAGTTCTAAATCAAATCAAGCAACTAGTTCCAAAGGATCCTCACAGAACGCAGTTGCAAATCAATCCAAGCCTTCATCCAAGTCATCAAGAAAGAAGTCGAGGAATTAACTGGAAGAGAACCCCTTATTTTATAAATTTTCAGGATAAAGATTTCTCAAATTGTTTCACATTTCACATTTTTGTTGTCTTCGTTAAGTTGAGATTTTGGTAGTTTATCTTTGGCATCTTCTCTTTCCCTGTTTTTTTTTTTTTTTTTTTTTTTTTTATGTAAGCGAAATAAATTGTTGTGTTTAATTTAAAACAATCAAAACACTGAGGTTGGCCCAGATTCATGTGTCCGTAGAACGTTTGCTTTGATGTTAGTTTTAGGAGGGTGTGGGTGGCTTGAAACTTGTACCTGATTGGACCAGTAAAATTCAAGCCTGCCGGTTAACCGCATATTGATGGGTTGTGACTTATGACTTAGTGCATAAATTGTTTTACTTTAAATTTAAATTTGATTTCAATGTCATTCAAAGAAAGAAAAAAAATTTTAATGTATCGAGTTAACTTAAATACAGTAATTAAAAAATTTGATGACTGCAATATTAAACATGATTTAAATGAAGGAAAGAGATTGAAAACATTGAATATCTCTCGTAATCAAATAAACTATTCCCCTAACTACTGATTTAGTTGAGAACAAAACAAAATGAAGTAAAGACAATCAAGAGAAAAAGAGGAAGAGAACATTGGACTCAGTTCTAGGTAAACCACCTATGCCATGGATGAATTCTCTGGGTCTTGATTTGCTTCTTGATGCACTTGAGATTGTGAACATTTTTTCTTCTTATGTCTACTCATCAAATTGACACGCTCCAAATCTGAATGAAATGGAAAAATATGCTTAGTAACTCCATAGTTTTCAAGTTTCACAATGTCAACATTCCCATTCTTAAACTTGTAAAACATAATTTTGTTGAACCCCATCAAGAGTGCAACATCATTACCACAAAAAGATAGAGGATAAGATAAGCTCTCTTCTCTTTTTACGGCTTCAATGTTCACTGTTAACTTCTTAGTCCACACTTTCATATTCTTGCATGACCCTTAATTCAATGCAATTCTCTCTTCTAATAATCCAAGCTTCCCTTCATACTCCACAAGCTGCGTGTATTCGAAACAATCACTCTCTTGTATCTTTTTCGGCAAAGAAAAAATAACCCAATTCTGCTTATCTTGATGGAATGCAAATACGTTACCTTCTGTTGTGAGCCAATGAAATGCACCATGAACAGACACGGCTGGTTTTAAACTCAAAAACTCGCCATAAGGTAAGTATACATTTTCTGATTTTTTCCATGCCCAAATTTTTGAGTCAAAAATCTCACATAGAAGAGTATAGCTGTTTTTAAACTTATTAACATATTTGCAACCAGGACGTGAGAGCCTAAGAATTTTGTAGTGTAAAGGGTTTGATCGAAGCACCACCATAGCAATTTTTTCAGTGAAACGCCGAGTTTTTGGATTCGGTATCACCTTCCACTGCTTAGTGCTAGGTTTGCAAACATAATATGTAGGAATTCGGATTTGGTTGACACACAACATGATACCCCGATCAAGGGCACACACTTCATTATTTGCAAACCTAGGTAAAAAGTCGAGAGATAGTGGAGACTCAAGATTGTGATCGTCAACTGACAAGAATGTTGAAAAGAAATCGCCATACCTCATGCTTTGAACAAAATACCCAGAGACGGTTTTGGTTCTTTGAGAATGATGATTCTTGAAATATGATTCATATGTTAGACTGTTGCATTCTTTATTAAGAAGTCTACATCTTCCTAGAGTTTGTAGCGACAGTCGAGATAAAATCTCAAAAACCATATCTGAATTGAGCTCACGCGACTCCATGGAAACAAAGTGAAAAAGAATACTTCAAGTTTGGAGGACTGGGATCTGATTTTTTTTTTTTTTATTCTCTGAACGTGAATTTGTTGGTTTAAAATCTAAAGAACGCTGGAAATATATAGGGATAAACAACGCATGCATTATCATGGTCGAAATAGGATAAACCTTTCCTTAATTGTTCTGATTTGATTTCCTTATCTTTCTCGAAATAGGAGTATAGGTTTAATTAAAGAAAACCCACCGAAACTCGGAAAAGAAAAAACAAAGCAAAGCATATCATTCAAGCTGGGCACCACGTGGCTATCAACGGTAGCGAGCATAATATGGAAACAGTGCACCAGCGATTCACTTTACACATTCTCTATCTATGACCAATCGACGGTCAACATCATGTCCGTCTTCAAGGACGTCGGTGCTAACTCCGGAGTCCTCTTCGGAATTCTTTACTCCACTACACCATATCACCGACCTCCGGCGCCAGACGCTAACTCTGGGCCATGGGTGGTCCTCTTGGTTGGTGCGATTCAGTGCTTTCACTGGTTACTTCTTGATGGGGGCCTCCTTCGTTGGATTGATTTCCAGACTAGTGGTACGGGCGACGTGCTTCTTCATGCTCATGGCGGCCCATTCGCAGACCTTTTTCAATACTGCCGATGTATGCAACTTTCCCAGTTACAGTGGCACTGCCGTTGGTATAATGAAGGTACTTTTTAAATTAATGTAACGAATTGGTAATATTCTATAATTTATCATAATTGTGAAAATGCCATCTTTTCATAGATTAATGGGGCATTAAGTGAGTTCTTAGATAAGTTCTCTGCTCTTGCTTTTGGTAGGGATTTCTTAGTTTGAGTGGAGCATATTAATTCATATATCATACTATATTCAATAAACCAACTGCGTTTCTTTTGATGCTGGCATTATTGCCAACCATATGGATGCTTGGGAATATGGAAGCAACACGACCTATCTGGGTATCATCGTTCGCCCGGCAGGCCGCAATACTGATCAAGAGCCGATGCTATAAAAGGAATTTGCAATGGGGAGAAAACCTGAACCTATTGCAAGCTATTCGCACTGTGAACTTCTGGATTTTGTTTCTCGTCATGGCAGTATGGGCTCAGTGAATGACATCAGCCAGATAGCAGGATCTCTTGGTTACTCGATGTTTCGGTTTTTTTTTTGTCATGCCCGGATTAAGAAGGTCCGTTTAATGGAGAAGGAGAGAGAAAGAAATAGAGATCCCAAGACCAACCAAAAGAATGGAGCCTCCTTCTTGTAAAGATGGGGTTTTCTAGTTAGGCCCACACATGCGTAGTTAGTATATGTGTGAAGCGAACCCATAAAATGAGCTCAAAAGTGGCCCATTAAAATAGACTCACTCAAAAGGATTTTTTTCTCTAAAACTCATCTCAACCCAATTGGAAGTGATCTGAAGCCCATTTAATGAGCCCGACCATTCCTTTATTGTGATCCTACCAGCTGCATGGATTGTGAAGGTGCTCTCAAGGGTTGCGACTTAGCGCTGTAGAATTGCGCAAGTCCTCTTGTGCATCCTCAATTTCTTGCACTTGTACAGCCACAGACAACTAGGTTTTTTCTTAGTTACTATTGAGAAAGGCAACAAATCCGACTAAAACAACTCAGAAAATCCACCAATACTCGAAAAAAAAAATTATTGAAAGTTTTGTTGGAAAAATAAGATTCATTCGATTAAATGAAAAATAGAGAGTCACTGTCTGTTTTTCCAGTCAACTAAACAAATCATTCAGTCGACTAAATACCCGACACCTAATACTTTTCAGTTTTTAATGTTGATACACTCGACTAAATGTTCGAAAATTTTGAATTCGAATTCCAACAGCTATAATTTTTCAGAGAGTTATGTCTTATAACTCATACCTCTTCACTTCTATAAATTTATGGAAGTTAAAAGACGTTAAAAATAATTGTTCATTCAATAATAAAAACCTCATTTCTTCTTCTTCTTAATCTCCTAAGATTTTACAGCCATGGATAATCATTGTTTCAAGGAGAGTTCTTAGGGGATTCTGTTGAAATTCAAGCCACCTCATTATCTATCTCTTTCTTCGCTCTTGCGCTGCGGTGCTGGTGCTTCTGCCACGAATGAATTTCTCATTCGATTCTCAGCACTGCGACGCCCATTCCCAGGACTGCGGCTCTGGTCATTGAGTTTTTCTCCTTTTATAGATTTTCATAATCAGTATTTATTGTAGAATAATTTGTATTTATTATTCCATCATTTATTGGGTAATTAGGTTGATTGTAATTAGCTGGTAGTTATGTGATTTCCTTTCCGTTAATGAGAAATTTCTTCCTGACTTGTCTTGCCTAATCTTCTTTCGTGTTGAATACCAACTCATCATCCTGTTCTGACATAATCATCATTTCTTCTTCTACCTCTCATCAGATAGAATCTTCTCACTTTCCGATTACTACTCATAAATTGAATGGGCAAAATTATTTGCAATGGTCCTAGTCTACACAGATGTTCATTCGAGGGAAAGAGAAAGACGACTACATCGCAGGGGCTACAAACACATCAGAGATCACTGCGCCAACCTACAAAAAATGGATGGTAGAGAACAATATGGTCATGTCATGGCTTGTCAACTTAATGACTTCTGACATTGTCGAGAATTTTTTGTCATTCGATACAGCCAAGGAAATATGGGATATGGTGAAAGAAACGTTCTCTGACAAGGAAAACACATAAGAAATTGTACAGATTGAAGGTATCCTTCACGACCTGCGTCAAGGTGAACAAATGATAACTGAATATTTCAATACTCTTTCTCGTCTAAGGTGCTAGCTTGATACTTTTAAAGTTCATAACTGATCTTGTGCTACTGATGGTTTATTGTACAAAAAGATTGTCGAAGGGAAACGGGTTTATAAATTTTTGTTAGGCTTGAACAAAAATTTAGACGAAATCGGAGGACAACTGATGGGGGTTAAACCTCTACCTAGCCTCAGAGAGGCATTCTCTGAAGTTCACCGAGAAGAAAGTCGAAAGAAACTCATGATGGGGTCTCATCAACAACTCAACATGGCAGAAAGCTCGGCCCTCAAAACCCAATTTGCTCCTTCTGACAACCATCAGAAAAAAGGAGGTAGGTCGTGGTGCGATCATTGCAGAAAGCTTGGACACTTGAGAGAAACATGCTGGAAGATTCATGGAAAGCCAGCGGATTGGAAGCCTTGTCAACAGCTTAAGAAGGAAAGATATGGAAATCATGTTGCTGCTGAGGAACCGTCAAATCAACCTGAAGCAAGTCCCTTTAACAAGGAAAAAATAGAGATGCTTCAAAACATTTTCCTATCTATACAGTCTCAAACAGGCTCGTCTTCCAGTCATGTTGTAGTACTATCGCTTAGGACATCCTAATTTTGAATCTCAAGCGTTTATTTCCATGTTTGTTCAATAAAAAATTGAATTCTCTCAATTGTGAAATTTGTCAATACTCAAAACATGTGCTTCATTCCCACTCCAACCTTACAAAGCATCTAAACCATTTTCCATGATTCACAGCGACATTTGGGATCCCTTAAAAATAAAAAAATGTAACTAATACTAAGTGGTTTGTCTCATTCATATATGACCACACTAGACTAACGTGGATATTCCTTATGAAAGAAAAATCAGAAATGGGTCAAATATTCAAAATTTTCAAAAATATGATTCAAACCCAATTTCAGACAAAAATAGAAGTTCTAAAGTCAGATAATGCTAAGGATTACTTCAACTCCATTCTAGGAGAATTTCTAGTAAAAGAAGGGATAGTTCGTTTGAGTTCATGTGTAGACACCCTACAACAAAACGGAATCGCTAAAAGGAAAAATAAACATCTTTTAGAGGTTACTAGGTCCCTTATGTTCTCTACGAATGTTCCAAATTTTTTTTGGGGAGAGTTTGTCCTTACGACGGCTTATCTAATCAATATAATGCCTTCTAGGGTCTTAAAATTCCAAACACCATATCAAGCTCTTCTAAAATCATTTCCAACAACTCATCTTATTTTGTCTGTCCCACCCAAAGTATTTGGGTGTTCTGTCTTTGTTCACATCCATCAACAGCAAATGAGTAAACTCGATCCTCGGTCACTCATGTGCATTATTTTTCTTGGGTATTCTTCGAGTAAAAAAGGATACAAATGTTATTCTCCAATCACGAATATTTTTTTCAATTCTATGGATGTTAACTTTTTTAAGAGTCAACCATACTATCCCAAGACTGATATTCAGGGAGAATTCAACTCAATAATATCAGTCTTGGTACTTTGAGTCATTCATCGAGTCACCCATCACCACAGAACATCCCATGCTCTCAGGGTAAAAAAATCACAATTTTCATAGTCACCCAATCAACCACTACCTGCTGAAGACACCGAGTTCATTGTTGACTTGGGAGATAAATAGCATATCTAAGAAGTGACAGAGGAAGAAGCACATACTCAACAGAACCATGAGACCGAACCAAGTCCAAATCCAAGCAAAATTCCAGGTAACAACATTTCTGACTCTGATGTTATTGTTGATTATGAGTTAGAAAATGAAATTCTTAATATGCCTATTGCTTGGAGGAAAGGAGTTTGGTCATGTACCCAAATATCATATTGGAAATTTTATGTCCTATGATAAGTTATCACATTTTTTTCATGCCTTCACTACTAGTATTATAGAGATACAGGTTACTCGAAATATTCAGGAAGCTTTCGAATGTCCTAAGAGGAAAGCTGTTGTCAATGAGAAAATTCAGGCACTGAAAAAGAACGGTATGTGGGAGATTATTGAACTGCCAAAGGATAAAAATTATGTGGAATGTAAATGGATTTTTTCAATTAAATATAAGGCAGATGGTAGTGTGGACAGGTACAAGGCTCGTTTGGTTGCCAAAGGATTCACCCAATCCTATGGCATTGATTATCAAGAGACATTTGCATCTATTGCCAAAATCAATACTGTTTGCGTTCTCTTATCGCTTGCTACTAACCTTGATTAGTCCCTCCATCAGCTCGATGTAAAAAATGCATTCCTCAATGGTGACTTAGAAAAGGAAGTTTACATGGACATCCCTGCCGGTCTTGAGACAGCATCAAATATCAACAAGGTTTGTAAACATCGAAAATCCTTGTATGGCCTCAAGCAATCTCCCTACGCTTGGTTTGAGCAATTCACAACAACTGTAAAAAGGTATGGATATTCTCAGTGTCAGTCAGATCACACACTTTTTGTGAAGCACTTCCCAGACGGGAAGCTATTATTATTATATACGTGGACAATATTATTTTGATAGGAGATCATAAGGAGGAAATTTGGCTGCTTAAACAGTTCTTGGCCAAATAGTTTGAGATCAAGGACCTAGGGAATTTGAAGTACTTCCTCGGGATAGAAATTGGTCGGTCAAGAAAAAAGATATCTCCATCTCCTAACGTAAGTATGTCCTAGACTTGTTAAGTGAAATAGAAATGCTTGGTTGCAAGCCTGCCGAGACTTCCATGGACTCAATAGTTAAGCTAGAAACAAATGATGGGAGTGCTCCTGTCGACAAAGGATGATACCAACATCTTGTGGGAAAACTCGTTTATCTATCCCACACAAGGCTTGACATTGGTTTTTTCGTCAGTGTTGTTAGCCAGTTCATGAATTGCTTAACAGAGCGATATATGACTGCAGTTTATAGAGTTCTGAGATATCTCAAGATGACACCGAGTAATGGTCTATTTTTCTCAAGAACCTCTAAAAGAAATGTTGAAGTTTTTTCAGATGCAGACTAGGCAGGTTCAATAACGGATCGTAGATCAACACTAGGTTATTGCTTCTATGTGTGGGGTAATTTGGTAACTTGGAGGAGCAAGAAACAATTTGTTGTAGCTCACAGTAGCGCATAAGCTGAATTCTAAGCGATGGCACAGGGTATTTGTGAAGGCATTTGGTTACAGAGACTACTGTCAGAATTAAAGGTGACTTTAGATCAACCTATGGAATTATTTTACGACAATCAAGCGGCAAACAGTGTTGCCAAGAATCCAGTTCATCACGACAGGACAAAACATGTTGAGATCGATCGTCATTTCATTAAATAGAAAATTGATGAAGAAACTTTCATTGTTAGTTACATCTCAACGAATTGTCAAACTGCTGATATACTCACGAAGGGTCTTACCAGATTAAACTTCGATGATTTGTCAAGAAAGTTGGGTATGGTCAATATTTACAGTGTGGCTTGAGGGGGAGTGTTGAAATTCAATCCACCTCATTATCTATTTCTCTCTTTGCTCCTGTGCCGCGGCACTGGTGCTTCTGACACGGATAAATTTCTCATCCGATTCTCAGTGCCATGGCATTGGTCGTTGAGTTTTTCTCTTTTTATAGATTTTCGTAATCAGTATTTATTATTCCGTCATTTATTGGGTAATTAGGTTGATTGTAAATAGCTGATAGTATCCCTATTCTTGTAATTATGTGATTTCCTTTCCGTTTATGATGTGATTTCCTTTCCATTTATGAGAAATTCCTTCTAGAATTGTCTCACCTATGTATTCTATATATTTTCAATTTATTTCTTAATGAAAAAAGGAAGAATTATAGAACGATTTGAGTCTGTGTTCCTCCAATCTTTTCGTCTTCATTTTCTTCAAATTCAACATATTTACTATCTGTAAATCCCAAAGACTTTGTGTATCCTGGAGGATATATGTCTGTAACACATTAGCATACTCCTTATGGAGTGGGGACAAATAAATCCTTAAGAAAAACGATTCCTAACATGCGACAAAGTCTCAATTTAGGTTTCTTTAAATTTCATTTATTTTTTGTCTTTGATTCCTACTTCAAAAAATGTACCAACAATCTTAAGGCTTTATTTAGTTCTTCGTCAATGGAGTCAGAGTTAAATGATTGGTGAATCTAGAGGGTATGTGATGGAACTTGAAGAGGCAAATCTGTAAAATCGAGGTATGATTAATTCCTCTGCAATACTAAAAGGTATGCTTAATTTAAAATTTATTTAGCATACAAATCTTGCATGTCAAAATGAAAATAATTTTATTATTAAATTTCAAGTTTATGTGCAGCCATACGATGTTTTCTAGTATTTATTGAGAAATGATGTTTACATCCAAAGAAGTTCTTTATTAAAACAAAAGAACCAAATTGATTGAGTTAGTTAACTTTAATATATATATATATATATATATATATATATATATATATATATATATATATATATATATATATAGACACACACACACACACGCACATAGAGCTTGAATTTCAATCAGAATTTAAGTTTACTTTTAAGTCTATATGATTTTATCTTGTATATTTGGTAAGCTTCATTTGACATGGTAACCAAATAACACTGCATTATGAAATATAAACCTCATTTTTAGAACGTTATAGTCACTGAGAAGTTAATGTTGAGATGACAGTACGATTGTGAAATCATTTGAGGGCATATCATAGAAAAAATCCTTGAATTTAATGACAATGAGACAATTGATTTATGGGTTTTCAAATGATCTTGTATGGTAAATTTTGTTATACACTCGGTTTTAAGATAAATAATTTCCATCATCTTATTTTTTATGAGAGAAGAAAAGAATAGTTAATAAAATGATGAAAACAAGAAGCATGGGACTTCGATTCATATTATTGCCAAAGATGCCAAAGAAGAAGGCTGTAAACAGTATAACTTACAGTTATGGTAAAGAGTCTAGCAAATAATTTATATTTTATAACATTGTTCAAACCAGAGGGTTTGACGTATTTTGGTTTGTTAATACTGTGAAGCCATTTGACTTGAATGCATTTAAATTTATAGTTTAATACTATTTTGTTTGATTAAATTATTTAGTAACACTGTAAATTTATGTGAGATATTAAATTGAGATTTATTATAAGTTTATAATAGAAGTCACTACGGAAATTAATTGCTATGTTTATAGTTGTGTGTGCATGGGTTGCTGTCAAATAAATTTTGACATGAAAAAACATGATGAATTTGTAATGGTCCTAGAATGGATCATAGTGCTCAACCACTTATCAAAGACAAAGCAAGAGACTTTGCTATGTTGAAGAAATGTGTGTAAGGTTTTGGTATTTAATATCAAAACATGATTTCAATTGAGTAGTAAGGTTTTGTGTGTTCAAAAATAACACACGTAGTAGAAATGTAAGGGTTATTTCTTTATTTGATAATGAAATAATTAATTTATTGTTATTGTTAATTATTTTATAGAATACCATAAATATATGTCAAGTGTTAATCTGTTACTATATTAAAAATATATTGAAATCTTGAAACTTATATGGTTAATATAAGTGCAACCAAGAAATACGCATTCTGAAAATTAAAGTGAGAAAGCACAGTGGGGGTTATGCTTTGAGTACTTTATAGTACATTACGAGAATGTACAAACTTCGTAAAATCTTTAGTTAACTAAAGGAAACCATAGATTTGATAATCGGGTTGTATCAAGAGTATACATCGATGCTAGTCGGATGACAAGAATGTGAGATAATACTCGAGATGGAGGTGGTGTTTCTTGGATGAGCAAAAAACAAAACTGTGTATCTCACACAACAGAATCCAAATTGATTACCTTGACAACAATTGAGAAAGAGGTAGAATGGATTAATTAAAATTTTACCGTTGGAAATAAATTTTGTGGCCACATCCTATGGTTTCAAAATTTATCCTTATGATAATGAAATTTTGTCATGTGCCTATAGTGATACCTAAAATGGTAAGTCTATACATGAAAATCTAAAACATGGCTCATGAGTTTGTGAGACAAGATGTTAATATGAAATCAAGTAAGACTTGATTATTTCACTTTCGAAAACTCTTTCTAGGGAGTTAGTAAGAATGATATAATTTAATATGGGCTGAAACCTTATATAAATTATCACCAGTAATGGAAACCCGACCTTATTCCAGTACTTAACTAGCTATAAGGTTTAATTGGTAAAAACAAGTTATTATATAGTGTAACGACCCATCCCAGGTTGGCCACCCCTAGACGGTGTCATCACATTTTGAAAATCCAAGCACGACGCATATATGCAACAATAAAAATAATACTACCAGATTTTTTTTTTCTTTTTCCTTATCCCTTAACAGGAGAGGTAAACAAATCTGATATTCACTTAAACATAATATACATAAATGCATGAATATCTACAATAAAAATTTTACAAGTCTTTAACTCGATTGTCTGAGGATATTGACATGTAGTTAGCTTACAAAAAAAGATCTCGTCTGATTCTCAACCCACCAGACTATTTATCTTGACTGCTACCTGAAATCATTGAACAGTGAGGAGTGAGCTTCACAAGCTCAGCGAATTAAATTTACTGAAAGTATTCCAAATTCCATCAATAATCCTTTAATATTAAAAATTTATTTTTCGCATAACCTGATGATAACTTTTTACTATCAATCTCTTCTTCTCAATCATTGGTTCACCTTAAGACTATCAATTATCTCCTAATTTCCTTGTAATTAGGTTCATATCAAAAAGTCCATCATTTAGATAAGTCTTATCACCCTACTATCTCTTTCTATGAAACTCAACCTTCTATAATTAAATTCACAAAAAGTATCACATCTCCGCATCTCAAAAATCTCATCAAGAAACCCAGCCATCCATAATTTAATTCACAATTAATATACCACATCTCATCATCTCAAAAATCTCATCATTATAGCTGTCTCTTTTATGAGACCCAGCCATCTATAATTTAATTCACAATTAATATAACACATCTAAAAAATACAACGATAATTAAAACAGATGCAGATGTATGAATGATTATGATGGGAACGTCTTCCCACCTGTCGACAGGTTATTATTATCTTAGACCGGCTACCCTCCCGGTTCTTTTATTCTCATCAGACCGACTGCCTTCCCGGTTAATTCCAGCATATACCGGCTGTCACGGTTTTCACTTTTCATCACAGCATATACCGGCTGTCACGGTTTTTATTTTTCAACCCAGCATATACCGGTTATCACGGTTTTTATTTTTTCATCCCAGCATATACCGGCTGTCACGGTTATTTCATTAGATCGGTTGCCTTCCCGGTTCTTTCGGTTATATTATTTAATGCATATGCATGAACAATGATTTGAAACAGTAATATAAACAGTAATATAAAAACAATATAAAGATTTAAACCACTTAATTTGGCTATCCTAATTATCCACAAGATTCTTCTCTTCCCAAAATCACATCAAAATAATCCATTAAAGTCTGTCCAGATCCACTAAATTTCATCTCAAATTGTCCATCAGAATTTGTCAAGATCCACTAAAATTCATCTCGTCATAATTCGTGTTAAAACATCAGTATGTCTCGTCAATAATTTATTTATTGCTTTTATTCTCAATTAAACTTATAATTTCCAAAAAATATTACTTCTCATCGAGAAATATTTCTACATGTCCAAATTTTCTATCATACCCATAAATCAATTTTTCATCTATCACCTAAGCATACTTAAATAATTAAATTTAATATTATCACTAAATAATTGATTTTTCATTTAGACTACTTAAAGTAAATCCAACTCACCACGTAGCACTTAAAGCTACTAGTGGACCACCTCTTTGCCTTTCCCGTTCTTCTTCGAATTTTCTCCCGATTGCTGACTACCAACACCTGACATAATATTGGAATTTAAAATTCTTATTATTTTTCTTTTCTCCATAAACCACATAGTTTGAAAAATTCCTATTTTGACCTCCTGAAACTTCATAAATGATAAAATAACATTACCTTATTACCTTATGCTATTTTGATAGCTTCCCGAAATATTTTCGAAAATACCCTCAAAATTTTGTTCCTTCCACCTTTCTTTAAACTTCCAAAGTGTTTTAAGAACACAAGTGAATTATTTGGAACTATAGGAAAATTCTTCGTGCAATTACACAACTTAAAGCTCATATTTATAGGGGAGCTCGGCTGAAAATCAGTAGCCCCCCTCTCTCCCTCAAATCCTCCATAGATAGCATTTTAATACAAAAGAAAAAAACATCATGATTAGAAAACATAATCATTATGTTGTTTTTCTTTTTCTTTTTCTTTTTTTTTATTCTCCACTTCCACACTAAACAACAAAAACCAAGATAAAATAATTTCACCCAAAAATTGCTTTCTTGGTGGCTGCCCTGAGTACTGTTCAAAGTTGATTTTTTTTTTTTTTTTTGCTTTTCAACTGTTGTCTCCATAAATCTTCATTCAACCATTCTGGGATTTAATTCTTTGTCATATTGATAAAAAAATATACACTTACCCAACTTTTAAAATACGAATATTACAAATCTACCCACCTTACAAAATTTCCTCCCCGAAATTTCCTTGCTGAATTCAAGTAAAGAGTTGGGGATAATCCTTTCTCATTATTTCTTCATGTTCCCACGTGACTTCTTCAACATCTTTATTGCGCCGTAATACTTGAATCAAAGGAATAACTTTATTGCGTAAGACTTGCTCTTTTCTGTCTAGGATTCCGACTGGTGCTAGCATAATAGTCAAGTCCTTCTGAATTTCTATTGCCTGATTCGTGATATCATGGGACTCATCGTGCAAGTACTTCCTCAGTAGTGACACATGAAAAACATTATGTAATTGCCTTAATTCCATAGGCAAATTCAAACAATATGCTACGGGTCCAATTTGTTTGATCACCTCATAGGACCCCATAAATCTCAGGCTCAACTTTCCCTTCTTCTTAAATCTCAACACTCCCTTCCACGGAGATATCTTCAAGAATACCCAATCACCAACTTGGAATTCAAGAGGTCGTCTTCTTTTGTCAGCATATCCTTTCTGTCTGCTCTGAGGTTCGCCCTAACCAGTTTGATTCTTTCAGTAGTCAAGTCTATCATTTCTGGGCCATTTATCTTTCTCTCTCCAACTTCTTCCCAGCATACTGAAGTTCTACACGTCCTTCCATACAAAGCTTCGAAGGGTGCCATCCCAATACTAGTTTGATACTGATTATTGTATGCAATCTCTATCAAAGGCAAGTAAGCATCCCAGCTTACTAAGAAGCTCAGTACACTTGCCCTCAGCATATCTTCTAGTATTCTAATGATTCTCTCTGTCTGTCTATCAGTTTGTGGGTGAAAAGCTGTACTAAAATGTAATTGCGTGCCCATAGCTTCTTGAAAACATCTTCAAAATCTAGAAGTAAATCTATAATCTCTATCTGATACAATACTCAAGGGCACTCCATGTAATTTCATTATCTCTGCCACATACAACTCAGCCAACTTTTCTGGACTCCAGGTAGTTTTAATAGGAAAAAAATGTGAAGATTTAGAAAGTCTATCCACTATAACCCATACAGCATCATGCCCTCTCTGGGTACGGGGAAAACCAGAGACAAAATCCGTAGTACATTTTCCCATGGCCACTCAGGTATCGGAAGAGGTTGTAATAAACCTGCTTGATGTCTATTCTCAGATTTTATCTGTTGACAAGTCAAACATCTAGCAATATATTCTGCTACATCCTTCTTCATCCCTGACCACCAAAAATTCTGTTTTAACCCCCTGTACATCTTATTATTTCTCGGGTGCATGGAATATATCAAACCATGAGCATCCTTTAGTATTTCTTTTCTCACCTCCACATCATTGGGAACACAAATTCTTTGTCCCGATACTACCATACCATCTTCTCTGATTCTAAACTCGGTCGGCTTCCCGCTCAACACTTTCTGTCTGATTTTCTCTATTCCCTCATCTTTACTCTGTAGCTGTAATAAACGATCAATAATAAGAGATTGAACTACCATATTTGCCATTAATGCTCTTTTATCACTGACACTCAATTGAATCCTCATTCCTCTTAATTCTATCATCAGGCTAGTATCATAACTCCCAAAAGCAACTAATCTCCTTATAGCTTTTCTACTCAATGCATCTGCTACTACATTAGCCTTTCCTGGATGATAATGAATTGTACAATCATAATCACAAATTAACTCCATCCACCTCCTCTGCCTTAAATTCAACTCCTTCTGGGTTGGTAAATACGTCAAGCTTTTATGATCAGTAAAAATTTCACACTTGGCTCCATATAAACGGTGTCTCCAAATCTTCAAAGCAAAAACTATGGCAGTTAATTCTAAATCATGGGTCGGGTAATTTCTCTCATGATTTTTCAGTTTCCTAGATGCATAAGCTATAACTTTTCCATGTTGCATCAACACACATCCCAACCCCTGATGTGACGCATCACTATAGACCACAAATCCTTCATCACCAGATGGAAGCACTAATACTGGGGCAGTAGTCAGTTTTTCTTTCAACAGCTGGAAACTTCTCTCACATTCCTCTGACCACCTAAACTTTTCCTCTTTCCTAGTCAATTTAGTCAAAGGTTTAACAATCATAGAAAATTTTTGAATAAATCTTCTATAATAACCAGCCAATCCCAAAAAGTACCATGTTGAGACGTTGGGGGCCCCAAGGTAGGTTGTGACTTGGCAGGCATGTGTGCTGTGAGTTTATCCCACATCAACTAGAGGGGAAGAGGAAGTGCTAGATATAAGGTGTTCCAGTGGGCTTCGCCAGGAACAAAGCCGTGCGGGCCTCGGCCCAAAGTGGACAATATTGTAACCGTTCTGGACCGGGCCCTTACAGATGGTATCAGAGCCGGACCCTCGACACCGTTGGAGGGCTATGGCCGCACAGCGGGGACACTGTGCCCCAGAGGGGGAGGTAACATGTTGAGACACTGGGGGCCCCAAGGTGGGTTGTGACTTGGCAGGCATGTGTGCTGCGAGTTTATCCCACATCGACTAGAGGGGAAGAGGAAGTGCTAGATATAAGGTGTTCCAGTCCTTAATGGTTACAACGCGTTTTGGGGAGCCAGTGGGCTTCGCCAGGAACAAAGCCGTGCGGGCCTCGGCCCAAAGCGGACAATATTGTAACTGTTCTGGACCGGGCCCTTACATATAGTGATTGTTAGTACTAACAATTGTGAGCCCATAAAATAGAAAGCCAGTACTATCTGTTACGTATCTTAGAGGTTGAGTTCAACTCTTAATGAAACCTAAAACAATTTGTAAATATGTCATAAGTAATGGAAACACATTGTAGAGCTTCACCAACATGAACTTAGAAGTGGCACTGCTTCTTAAGAGAGTTTAAGGTTTATTATTGAGAGATTTCATGAAACAAGGTATAAGCACATGGCCACGATGGTGCTAAGTATAATTCAGAACTTCTCACTAAAATAAGAGAATGATATCTGTGTCGTATCTTCGATTCTATAACAAAAGGTTACTAATTTAACACTATTAAGCAATTAGGTACTCTATAGAGTCTTGAGATATTGACACTAAGAAAAGATTTAAATCAAAAGATATCTTTACATATGTATATAAATCTCATATTAACTTGGCTGTAAATTTTCTTAAAATTATTCATGAAAGAAAATTTTGTTTTTCAAAGAAAAGTGGAGGATTGTTGGAAATTTTGTTGGAAAAACAAGATTCAGTCGACTGAATGAATGACAGAAAGTTACTGTCTGTTTTTCCAGTCGACTGAACAAATCAGCTAGTCGACTGAATACCTGTGTAGACACCCAATTTCGTTTCAAGATTTTTTAACGAACCACGCGCGGGTTCCTATGATGAATCTTTGATCCTAGTGTGCTCGGACTTCGCAAGTGAGAAAGTATATATTTAATTGGGGAGTAGGAGCAATTGGAAGACCTTTTTGTTCAATCCATTTAAATCACTTTAGGTTTAAATCAATTGGACCTTATTTGATTCAACTAATCCGAGACCAAAGTCTTCATTTAAACTTTGACCTAATCTAAAACCCACAGAAGCCCATTAATCTTTCCTAAGCCCAAATAATTTTGGGCCAAATTTTAAGCCCAAGAAGACTTCTAATTTTTAATGGTGAATTTTAATTTTACCCTCAACATGGCACTCCTTGATTGGTTCACTTTTCTCAAAGTAAAAGTTACTTTTTTTACAACCAAAAAAATGTCTCTCTCTCTCTCCCTATGTGACTGGCCATAATGAGGAATTTTCACTCATCCTCTTTGCCTTTTGAACTCATCTCTCCCTCCTAGGTTCCTTCACATTCTTTTGCACCAAATACTACTTTTTTTCCACACAAAATAAGACTTTTTTCACCTAAAAAACAATAACAAAGTGTTTATAAAGTGGCTGATTTTTTTTCTTTCTCTTTGGATAGCCATGTGTACCAAAAGGAGAGATTTTCTCTTCTCTTCCTTTTGCTTAGTTAATTGGATATTACCTTATTAATCTTTCACCTTTTCCTAAATGTCAAATAACACATTTTCTATCCAAAAAGTCACATTTTATACCCCAAAAAGAGCACCTAAAAAACAACCGTTTTTTTTTTTTTTTATATTTTAATGTGAAGCCTTTTCTCATTTCTTTTGCTTTGTAATAACACTCTTTTTCCCCTAAGCTTTTCCACTTTATTATATATATATATAAAAAAAATTGTGTCTTTTCCACTCCCTTTGGTCATCCAAGGCAAGGAGAGTTTCTCCTCACTTTTTTTTTGCATTTGTTTTTGTTTTATTGAAAACACTCCAAAATGTCCCTTCTTGTTCACCTTTTTGCAAACCTTCTTCTTCACTTTTTTTCACCTCAAAGAAACCCCTCCCTCTTTCCCGTGTCTAGTCATCTAAAAGTATTTTCCCTCTCACTTTTACTTGGTTTACCACACCTCACTTCTCTAGCCCCACCTTTACACCTCAAAAGTGAAACACCTTTTTCATCTCAAAAGTTGAAATTACTTTTACCCTTCTCTATTTGACCAGCCATGCACCTTTGTTTTCACCCATTATTTTGATTTTTTTATCTCTTGGCCTACCCTTACTCCTCCTATAAATACCCCCCTTTGCTAACACTAAAAAAACTAACACAACATTAAGGCAAAGTAATGCAAAAAAAAAGTTTAGAGAGAAAGAAAGAAGTGAGAAAATAGAGAAAAAGAGAGAGGAGTAAAAAAATCAAAGAGAGAAATATAACAAAAGAGAAGAGAGTGTTCAAGAAATGTGAGAAAAGAGCAAATAGTGAAACATAAAAGAAGAACTAGTGAGAGTTCTTCATCATTTTCGACCACCTTTTGTTTTTTTTTTGGTCTTCTAATCTCCATTGGAATCATTCTTCCAATTTCACTAAGTCCACAAGAGTACAAGGATCTCCGAGGATAATCCCCGCACATAGAAATTTTATTTAGCCAAATAAGGTTGGTTAAGTCTCTACTATTTTTTTTTTGCAAAATATATTGCTTGCATAATTCATGTGTTTAAACCGTCTTGAAAATAGACTAGATTAATTTAGCTCACTTAGAAAGTTTCATCTTAAGATACTTACTAGTTTCTTAGCATTTTCTCTTTCATTAGTTATATGTCTTTCTTTAGTTTGCTACTAGTCATATGTAGTCACTTCATTAAATGCAATGTTAAGTTAACGGTAGTTTTAAAATTCTTTTCTCTAGTTTAGTAGCTTAAGAATTTTTTATGTTCTCTAAGTTAGATGTTTTATTTTAAGTTGTCATTAATTACATGTGAAATTTAGTTCTTTAAGAAGAATTTTGGGCCCCCTTTGGCCCTTTAAAAATGTTACTACTTATTTTGAATCTCATCTTTAAGGTAATTTAGTTTAAATCTATTTAGTTTAATTCCTTTTTGTAACTAGTCTAGTTTAAAGTAGCTTAGTTTAATTCATTCAATTTAATTTCAAGTTTAATTCATACAGTTTAAAATAATTTAGTCTCAATCCATCTAGTTTAACTTACATAATTAATCCACCTAGTTTAACTGCACACACTTTAATTTACTTCTCATCCATACTTTGCAAGTAGTTTTAATATTTTTTTCTTCATAGTCAAAGCAATTTATTTCCTTTATATGACTACTTTTACTGTATTACTTTAAACTTAATATTTAATGTTGCTTTGTTTGAATAAAAATTACGATATTTGTGCTTGGTTTTATTAGTAGTGTATGATTATAATACTTGAATTAAAATTTCAATTAATTCCTTTGAAACACAAAGGGCTAGACTTTGGTCTAGGTAAGAGAGAGAGCTTTAAATCTTTACTCTTTTGCATCAAAATCTTCCAAGCTTTGGAATTTCTCACGTAAACCAATGGAGAGGGATTTGACCCCCTTCAAGGTCAAATGGCGACTCCTTACCCGTCATCCTTGCTTTGTGCTTGGATGACAAACGACCACTTGTCTAATACATTAAAAGTGCACCCATCATGGGAGCCTCTTTACTACTTATAAAGGGTTTGTATTAGACTTGGTAGGTTTCACTCGTTTTTATATGCTTACTCATCGTAATCTGTACCCTCGCCATATCTACATTCTTTAAGGGGAGTGACATTGGGTAATGAGTTGGATGCATGAGTCTTAGGCGAAAAAGAGCGGTACCTACAACCTGACACCTGATACTCTTCAGTTTTTAATGTTGATTCAGTCGACTGAATGTTCGAAACTTTTGAATTCAAATTCCAACAGTTATAACTTTTCAGAGAGTTATGTCTTATAACTCATATCTTTTCACTTCTATAAATTTATGAAAGTTAAGAGACGTTAAAAATAACTGTTTTTTCAATCTTAAAAAATGTTTTTAGGAGATTCAATAGATTTGCTATTTGTAAATCCTAGAGACTTTGTGTATCCTAAAAGATATTTGTTTGTAACCCATTAGAAGACTATTTACGAAGTGGGGACAAATAAAACCTTAAGAGAAACTATTCTTAATGTATGACAAAGTCTTAGTTTGGTTTTCCTTAAATTTCATTTATTTCCTATCTTTGATTCTTACTCTAAAAAATGTACCAATAAACTTGGCAAAGCAATAATGAAGAGGAGTATGGACAACCTCAAATTCAAGCTAGACACCAACAAATGGATCTCAACGGTAGCAAGCGTATGGATACATTGCACTAACGGTTCACTCTACAGCTTTTGCATTTACTTTCCGACCCTCAAATCTACTCAAGGCTACGACAAATAAAACTTTAAAGAAAACAATTCTTAACATGCGAAATTGTTTTAATTTAGGGTTTTTTTAATTTTATTTATTTCATAGTCTTTAATTCCTACTCTAAAAAAATGTACCAATAACCCTGGCAAAGTAATAACGAAGAGGAGCATGGGTAGGGGTGGAAATTCGGGTTGACCGGTTGTGTTCGTGCCATGTCGAAGTTGGGTGTAACACTAAATGGGTTGACATGAACACGACATGATTATTAATTGTCTCAAGAAAACCCAACACTAACACGACCTATTTATTAAACAGGTATTACGACACGACACGCTTAACTCGTTTAATAAATGGGTCGTGTTAGACCCAGCATGACAACACGACACGCCTACTTTTTCATAATCCAAATTTTTCATATCTTTTTTTTATCATCTCCAAGAGGAAGCATGTCAAAAAATTTCCAGACTAGTGAGGTAAGTTTTCTTTTACACTTTTTCACTTTTTTCTTATATTCCATAGCAGCAACTACTTCCTCTAACTCAACTGCATTATCATCTTCTTTATCAAGCACATCCATGCTATCACAAGCCTCAACAATAATGTCATCTTTATCCCCCATTGATTTACATGTAAAGCAACACATTAGAGATTTAAAAAGCAAACACATATAGTCAAACAAAAGAAATAATTAAACCATAAAGTCAATAACAAATTACATCACATAGAGATTCTAAATTTAGATACAAAAAAGAAATAACCAGAATTTGAGTTCATATATAGATAACCTCCAATCTTGAAATTCTATAAAAACTCAAGATTACACAAATTCATTTTAAGAAACCACCAGTATTTGTATTCACAGTTAGTGTGGTTGCAAGGCCTCCTATTCAGATACAAAAAATCGTGTTGCAACAAAACAAGAAGACCAATCTAGAAGAAGAAAAAAATGAGTAAAAATTTATTCATGAATAACCATTCAGTCTTCATAATTTAAGTGCAGTAAACCAGAAAAGTACAAGTAAAAAAAAACAGTATAATAGCATAGATTATCTCTGCAGCTCTTTGAAGAATGATGATAGAAAAGAAGCACTGCATCTTCCCAATCATGACAAATCATTTTAGCATAATTTTCATATAAATACCTACCTACTTTGCTAGTTATCACTACCCAGGCAGACAGTAAGAAAGAATGTGACTGTAGAACTACAACAGGGGAACATCAACAATACTCCACTCTTTGAAATTAGTCTCTCTCTTCGCTAGCATCTTCTGGAGCTGAAGTGGCAATAGTCATCAACGAGTCAAATTTTTCAGACTTCCTCAACACAATCACAATCTGAAGTAAACAAAAAAAGAAAAACAACTACATTTGAAGAAAGAGATCAAAAGAAATGTCTTCTTAACTAACACATTTGCTAGCAATCTCAAATTTAATTTTGACAATGAAAACAATTTGTTATTGAATTACTAGAATTACATAAGCCAATTATTGATGCATTTAAAAGGATAGTTTACCAAAAAGGCATTACTAATTTAAAGAGAACCCTTTATTGCATATGCTTATAGGATTTAAGTATAGAGATTGTATTATTAAAGTAATTTGATTGATTCTGCACATTATTATGGCACTTTTTTATTCAATTATATATTGTTTGTTGAATAGCGGAAGCATGTGTAAAGTATTCATATTAATGGTAGTAATTCATTTATATTTATTGTTGGGAAACCACCTTAGATGATGCCCAGTAGGTGATCTTCCAAACATCCAAGTCTAGAATGACTTGTAAAGAAAAAGAAACAGCAACCAATCAAAGCAAGAAATTTATTGATGAGGTTCGGCAATGTGCCTACGTCCCCGTGAACTCCTTCGAGCTCTCTGCACTATCTTATCAATGAAGTTTTTTACAATCAGCAACACCCTTCCAAGAACTCATAGGTTCTTGAAAAACAAAAGAAGAAGAAGAAGAAGAAAGTGATAAGAACTAACCCTGGAATTTTCCCAAGAAAATTCCCCTTACAAGCCCTTGAATCCCTTTTTATTCTACTCTCTCTCTTTCTAAACAATCAGCCTCTCTACAGAGTTATTCTTGAGGTTAATGTCTTTGCACTCTTACAATTGATCTCACTTTTGATCACAAGTTATGTCACATTGTTATAGAGAATGAAGCTAGGTGACCCTTTATATAGTGCACCAACTTCTTGTTTAATCTTGAGTGTCATTCTCTACCCTTAGATCTTGATGACCACTCAACCATAGCCTTTGATCATTCCTTAGTCAAGCTGTATGTTTTAAACATGTCTCACGAACCATGGAAGAGGTTTACATAGGTGTGCATCAGTGTGCCTGGCGTCGCGGCCCAGGGCAGATCACACTTCCTCAAGGTTCTGGGCGCCGCGGCCTAGCCTCCTCCTCCAGCACTCCACCTTCTGGGCTTCGCGACCTGACCTGATGTACACCCAATTTTGCTGCTTTGTGCTGAGGCACACTCCTAGTGTGCTGATGTGCCTAGGACAAGTACTTGAACCTCTTCCAACCTTGTTTAAACCTTAGACAAACTCCAACAATCTCTGCCTTTGTCTAAGTGATTAAACCTGAACTATTGTACAGAGAACTCAGGATCTAAACGCATCTTGAGTCATCAATCAATCGACTCTAATCCTAAGTAGTCCAAGGCAATGATTGAACTTACTTAGGGGTAGAACCTTGGTGCCTAAATCTGTAGGATTTTCCTCTATGGCTATCTTATCCACATGAATGCATCCTTCCGTAACATTTTCTCAAATGAAATGATACCAAACATCTATGTTCTTTGTCCTCTCATGGAACACTGGATTTTTACACAAGTGCAATGCACTTTAATTATCCGAAAACATCACAACCTGCTCTTTTAGGACCTTCAACTCTTCCAACAACCCTTTGCACCACATAGCCTCCTTTATGGCTTCCATTGCTGCTATGTACTGAGCCTCGGTTGTTGAGAGTGTTACCACAAGCTACAACTGAGCCTTCTAACTTACACAACATCCGTTTAAATTGAAGAAGTAGGAGGTAATCGATCGTCTTTTATCCCGGTCTACTTTATAGTCCGAATCCGCATAACCCTCAAGATAGATGGACTTACCCATCTTCTCATAAATCAGCCCCACTTCTGAGCTTCCCTTCAAGTACCTCAGCAACCACTTCATTCCAATGCTCCTTTTCGGGATTACTTATAAACCTACTGACGACACTTATTGCATGAGTAATATCAGGTCTAGTGCTTACCATGGTGAACATTATAGAACCAACCGTACTAGAGTAAGGGACCTTTTCCATTTCCTTCTTCTCCGCCTCCGATCTCGGACATTGGTTACTGGAGAACTTGAAATGACCAGTAAGGGGAACCTTCACTGGTTCACTATCTTCCATAGAGAACTTAGATATTATCTTCTCTATATAAGAAGTTTGAGAGATCTTCAATCTATTTCTCTCCCTTTCCCGGATGATACACATCCCAAGGATCTTCTGTGCATGGCCAAGATCCTTCATTTCAAACTCCTCACTGAGTTGAGACTTCAATTTTTCTATCCTCTCCATGCTGCTCCTAACCAGCAACATATCATCAACATAGATCAGGATGATCACCACTTCTTCCACCTTGTGCCCCTTGTAATACAAGCACGAATCATAATAGCTCCTCATGAAACCCAAGTTGGTTACAAAGGAATCGACCCTCTTATTCCATTGCCGAGGTGATTGCTTCAGGCCATAGAGAGATTTCTTCAATTTGCATACCAACTCTCACTGTCTTCCTTCCTCATAGCCTTCGGGTTGCCTCATGTAAATGGTCTCATCAAGCCCTACATGTAAAAACGTTGTTTTCACATCTATTTGTTCGATTTTCCAATCATATTGGACCACCATTGTTAATACTATCCGTATCGTCTTGTACTTCACAACCAGTGAGAAGATTTCGGTGAAATCTATGCCTTCTTTTTATGTAAACCCCTTCGCCACCAGCCTAACTTTATACCAGACTTCATCTCCTGGAGTATTCCTTTCTTTGATCTTGTAGATCCATCTACAATCCACAACTCTCTGTTTTTCTGGTTTGGACACCAATACTCAAGAGTTGTTCTTCCTCAAATAATCTATTTCTTCCTCCATAGCTAGCTGCCACTTTGACGAATCCTTACACTCCATGGCTTCCATATAGGTTTCTGGTTCAACCATTCCTTCTTTTGTCCAATGAGCTGCTACATTAGCATCCGCAAACCCATATCTCAAAGGTGGTTTAACCACCCTCCTTCCCCGGTCCCTTGTGAGCTAGTAGCCATTCTGACTTGCTGCATTAACCCCTTCCAGTTCAGCCTCCTCTTGAGTTTTTTGAGCTTTGCCTTCATCAATAGGCTCTACCTGGTCCGAACCGTCTTGCCTTCCTTGCTCTACCTGTACCGAATTCTCCTTGATGCGATGCTCCACAAATTTCGGACTGGTTTGCTCACTAGCCCCTGTAGGGTTGGTTTTCTCCAAGTAGGGAAATAACAATTCATTAAAAATAACATCCCTACTTATAATGAGTTTCATTCCTTTTGGTTCTAAGGACCACAACCTATATCCCTTAACCCGATCACCATACCCTAGAAATACACATTTTCTAAACCTTGTGTTAGGTTTATCTTCCTTTTGATGTGCAAATGCAACACACCCAAAAGTCCTAAGGTTGCTCAACTCAGGGGGTTTTCCACTCCACATCTCCATGGGAGTCTTGAGCTCTAAAGCTCTAGAGGGTGATCTATTTACCAAGTATGCAGCAGTAGACACAGCTTCCCCCTAAAAATATTTTGGTAAACTGGATCCCATTAACATGCACCTAACTTTTTCCATAAGGGGTCCTATTCATCTTCTCAGCAACTCCATTTTGCTGAGGTGTTTTTACAACCGTTCTATGCCTTAGAATGCCATTTAATTCACAGAATTTATCAAAATTCTTATTACAAAATTCTAAGCCATTATCAGTTCGCAAAGCCTTAATTACTCTACCCGTTTGAGTCTCCAGCAACTTTTTCCACACAACAAATTTATTCAAAGCATCTGATTTATTTTTAAGCAAATAAACCTAAAACTTTCTTAAATAATCATCAATTAAAGATAGAAAGTAAAAGTTACCTCCCTCTGTTGGTGTTCTTGCTAGTCCCCAAAGGTCCGAATGAATGTAGTCAAGAATTCCCTTAGACTGGTGCACTCTAGTGTTGAAGCTGACCCGGTGTTGCTTCACAAGAACTCAACACTCGCAGAAATCCAATTTCTCTACTTTGTCTCCGCCAAGTAGACCATCCTTGCTAAGAACTTGCAGGCTCTTTTCGCTCATATGTCCCAAGCGAGTGTGCCAAAAAGCTGCCCTATCCATCTTAGCCATCAAGCTTGCTGCTTGATCCTTGATTTGTGTCTCTTCGATCATCTCATAGAGTCCATCTTTTATTGTTGCTTTGATCACTACCAAAAATCTCTTGGTCACCTTGATCTTTCCTCCCTCTGCTTTGTATGTATACCCCATGGAATCCAACTGTCCCAATGAGATAAAATTCCTCTTCAAATCCGGAAGATACCTCGCATTCCTCAGCAGCCTTGTGACTCAATCAAATATCCTCAACTGGATGTCTCCAATCCCCCTCATTTGGCAAGAAATATCATTCCCCAAGAAAACCCTTTCATCATTGGTTTCCTTGAAATTCTTGAACCAATCCTGGTGAGGGCACATGTGATGAGTGCACCCGATATCCAAGATCCATTTCCCGCTGCCTTCTTGCCCCTTGCTCATATCCGAGCACACAACAAGAACATCATCACCTTGCTATTCTGTCTTGGCAACCGAAGCCTCTCCATTCTTGGTATGGCTTCTTCCCTCATCCATCATCTTCTCCTTGCAATCTTTCTTGAAGTGACCCTCCTTGTGGCAGTAGTAACATTTATTCCCTCCAAATCTTAGTTTGGAATGTGCTCTCCCATGGCTCTGCCCTCTACCTCTTGATTTCTCCCATGTAGTTGCCATGGTTGCTAGTTCCATTCTGAGTTGATGGCCTTCCTCTTACGAACAGCCCTTCCCCACTTGATGCCTCCCTACTCTTGGCTTTGAAATCATGAGCCTTTATAACATTGACCACAATTTCTTTGGTTAGTGTATCTCTTCCATATTCAATTGCATTAATTAAACTATCAAAACAATCAGGAAAAGAATTTAATAACATAACAGCCAATTGTTCATCCGGGAATTTAATACTACAACTAGCCAAATCTTGAACTAGTTTATTAAAGACATCAGGATTATCTTGCAACTCTTTACTAGGATCCATTTTAAAAGTAAAGATTCTTTTAAGAAGATAGATCTTGTTAGGGAGACTTGTGGTAAGAAACAACTTATCTAATTTTTTCCATATGACAGCAGGATCTTCCAAGTCTCTGCACTCCCTTGTGACATTTTCCGACATGTGCAAGAAAATGGTGTTGTAGGCCATCTTCTTCATCTCAATCCGTTGGTCCTCTGTGATACTTGCTAGAAAAGCATCATCTTCTCCAATAGCCAAGTCCACATTCTGTTGCATAAGAACAGCCTTGATCTTCTGCTTCCATAGGGAAAAATCTCCCTTTCCATCATACTTCTCAACAACAAAATTTGATCCCATCTTGCGGAGATGATCCCAGATATGTGCAACACCCACAAATGCTTTTCAATTTCTTCTAAACCTCAAGAACACGATCGAAGATTGATCTCAACACTGTTCTTGAATCGCCCTCAAAAACACGATCAGATCTTGATCTCTACTCCGTTCTTGTATCACCCTCAAGAACACGATCATATATTGATCTCTACTTCGTCCTTGAATCACCTCAAGAACACAATCAGATATAGATCTTTACTCCGTTCTTGAATCTCCCAAGAAGTTGACCTCCGATTCTTGGAGTCTTGCTCCGACACCTTCTGTTCTTGCTCCGATACCCAGCTGTGCAATCTCTGATACCACTGTTGGGAAACCACCTTAGATGATGCCCAAGAGGTGATCTTCCAAACACCCAAGTCTAGAATGACTTGCAAAGAAAAAGAAACAGCAACAAATCAAAGCAAGAAAGAAAACAACACAAGAAATTTGTTGACGAGGTTCGACAATGTGCTTACATCCTCGTGAGCTCCTCCGAGCTCTCTTCACTATCTTATCAATGGAGTTCTTTACAATTAGAAACACCCTTCCAAGAACTTACAGGTTCTTGAAGAACAAAAGAAGAAGAAGAAGAAGAAAGTGATAAGAATTAACCTTGGAATTTTCCCAAGAAAATTCCCTTTACAAGCCCTTGAATCCTTTTCTATTCTACTCTCTCTCTTTCTAAACAACCAGCCTCTCTACAGAGTCACTCTTGAGTTTAGTGTCTTTGCACTCTTACAATTGATCTCACTTTTGATCACAAGTTATGTCACATTATTATAGAGAATGAAGCTAGGTAACCTTTTATATAGTGCACCAACTTCTTATCCAATCTTGAGTGTCATTCTCCACCCTTAGATGATGACCACTCAACTATAGCCTTTGATTATTCCTTAGTCAAGTTGTGCATTTTGGACATGTCTCACAAACCATTGAATAGGTTTACACATGTGTGCATCAGTGTGCCTGGCACCGCGACCTAGAATAGGGGGCGCCACGGCCCAGGGCATATCACACTTCATCAAGGTTCTGAGCGCCGTGGCCTTGGGTAGGGGGCGCCGCGGCCTGGCCTCCTCCTCCAGCACTCCACCTTCTGGGCGCCGCGGCCTGACCTGATGCACACTCAATTTTGCTGCTGTGTGCTGAGGTACACTCCTAGTGTGCTAAGGCGCCTAGGACAAGTGCTTGAACCTCTTCCAATCTTGTTTAAACCTTAGACAAACTCCAACATTTGTTACCTATTTTTTGTGACGAGAAAGCTAGGAGCATCATAACAACCAAGTCATACGAAGTTAGGTCATTCACCAACGGCCTTGGAATTTACATTACTAGAATATTAACAGCAAAACAAGATTCAGAAAATTTTTGAACTCCATAGCAAATCAATAACACATAAGTTTGGTATCTTTATATCAACAAGAGCATGGCCCATGGTTGGTGTATTTTCCATTAACCATGTATGTGGTTTGCAGTTGCACGATAACAAATGACACTTGGAAATTGGAATGCCTTGAATTTCTCTGGCATGTTTGAAAACATCTTTAAAATTAAGTCAGCAATGAAATTTGACATTTTTTTCCTCATTTTATCACCATGCTTCACTATTTTTCTCTTTGGTTTCTGTTTTTGATCTCCATCTCCTTCCTCATTCTCCGAAGTGTTCCCATAAACATAACAGACCCAAGAAATGCATAGGAGAAAAAACACCAGAAACAGTTTCGATAAAGATCAAACCCAGTATTTCACCATATTAAAACAGCTCCACTCATGAGACAGATAACCATAAAAAATGAGAACACAGCAGATGAATAATATCATGACAAACCTCAAAACAGATGCCATCCAATATACATATAAGGAGCAGAAAGCATAACCCAATAGTCAAAATGTACTTCACCAAAAATGGATTCATACCTAAAGGAAAGGCAGCCACATATGTAGAACACAGAGAATAGTTTCAGATCAAGCAAGTAAACAGCGTCAAGAACCCGATCTCTTACTTGATCCGGTGGCTGGTGCGGTGTTGCAAGAGGTCGAAAGAGAAGGGGAAAGGGGATCGACGACTGGACCGGTGCGGTGGCGTGGTCGGCGACTGGAGATCGAGAGAGAAATGGAGAGGCGAGAGAGGCGGCAGTGCAGTGTTTGTATTTTGGCCTTTGGGTTTGTAAAATTAGTATATAAGGTTTATTTATATATATACTAAGTTTTTTTTAATTTAATAGATAAATTTTTTAAATGAGTCATAAATAGGTCATGGGTCATAATCGTATCAACACGACCCATCAAACCGTGAATTTCATCGTGTCATTTCGGATTGACGGGTCAACCTGCGACACGACACGATTTTTCCGTGTCATTATCGGATCGACACGATAACGACATGAACTCAATTATACTCAACATTAATACACTTTATTTTTTATCGTGTCATATCGGATTTACGTATAGTGTCAAAATTGCCTCAAATTCAAGCTGGTACACTCTCCATTTATTCTCTAACCCTCGGGTAAGCTCGAGACTACGACAAATAAAACAACGTCGTGTCACAAAGTTTTCTTTAAATTTCAGTTATTTCTCTCTATGATTCCTGCTCTAGAAAATGTACCTACAGCAAAGCAACAAGGAAGAGGAGCATGGACAGCCTCAAATTCAAGCTGGACACCAACAAATGGATCTCAACGGTAGCGAGCGTATGGATACAGTGCACTAGCGGTTCACTCTACACCTTCTCCATCTACTCTCCGACCCTCAAGTCAACCCAAGGGTACGACCAATCAACGCTCGACACCGTGTCCGTCTTTAAGGACATCGGCGGTAACTTCGGCGTCCTTTCCGGAATTCTCTACTCCTTCGCTACACCATATCACCCACCTGCTGAGCCGCACACTAAATCTGGGCCATGGGTGGTCCACCTGGCGGGCGCGATTTTGTGCTTCACTGGTTACTTCTTGATGTGGGCCTCCGTCGTTGGATTAATTTCCAGACCTCCAGTACCGGCGATGTGCTTCTTCATGCTCTTGACAGCCCACGCACAGACCTATTTCAATACTGCCGATGTTGTCACCTCTGTACGGAATTTTCCCAGTTACCGTGGCACCGCTGTTGGTATAATGAAGGTACTTTTTAATTCTTTTTAATTAATGCAGCGAATTGGTAAGATTTTAGTTAATCTGCTCTATAATTAGAATCATAATGGTAACAATCCCATTTTTCATAGATTAATGGGTCATCAAGTGAGTTCTTAGAGAAATTTTCTTTTATTGGTAGGGATTTATTGGTCTGAGTGGAGCTATATTAATTCAAATTTATCAGACTATATTCAACAATAAACCAACTGCGTTTCTTTTGATGCTGGCATTATTGCCAACCATCAATACATTATTGCTCATGTGGTTTGTGAGAATTCACGACACAGACCAAGTAGATGACAAGAAGCACCTGAATGAGTTATCATTAGTTGCTGTGGTTGCTGCTGCTTATCTTATGGTCATTATAATATTGGAGAACACATTTCCTTTCAAATTGTTAGCGCGCGTCTTTACATTAGTTGTGTTGCTGCTGTTAATTGGCTCTCCTCTTCGCATTGCTATTAAGGCACAAGAAAGGGAGTCTCTTAGTATAGCTGAGACTTCCTTTTGTGGAAGGGATGCTGGTAATATGCAAGCAACACAAGACCTATCTGGGTATCATATTTTGCCCGGCAATGCTGATCAAGAGCCGCGTGGTAATCATAGAAGGAATTTGCAATCGGGAGAAAACCTGAACCTATTGCAAGTTATTTGCACTGTGAACTTCTGGATTTTGTTTCTCGCTATGGCATGTGGTATGGGCTCAGGACTTGCCACGGTGAATAACATCAGCCAGATAGCAGAATCTTTTGGTTACTCGAGCTTTGAAGCTAACACTTTGGTTTCGTTGTGGAGCATTTGGAATTTTCTTGGCCGTTTTGGAGCAGGATACATATCTGATTATTTCTTGCATGCCAGAGGATGGGCAAGGCCATTGTTCATGGTCATTACACTGGCGACCATGAGCATTGGCCATGTTGTGATTGCTTCTGGTTTGCCTGGTGCCATGTATGTTTGTTCTATCTTGGTGGGTGTTTGTTATGGTTCTCAATGGTCGCTGATGCCTACAATTACTTCTGAGATATTTGGTGTGGGACATATGGGTACCATATTCAATACCATTACCATAGCCAGTCCTGTGGGATCTTACTTTTTCTCTGTGAGAGTGGTTGGGTATATTTATGACAGAGAAGCATCAGGGGAGGGGAACACATGCACTGGAACTCATTGCTTCATGATATCTTTTCTCATTATGGCATCTGCTACATTTTTGGGGTCTCTTGCAGCCTTTGGATTGTTTTTACGAACAAAAGTTTTTTATAATCAGGTTATACTCAGAAGACTGCAACATTCTGTGAGGGAGTAAATTATTAAGATTGCAACCATGTTATGAAGAAGCATCTATGCTGCAACATTCAGTGAATGAGTAGAAAGTGTTTGCTGTATAGGATGTTGAAAGGTAATCTCCGAAACTATCTCTCTCTCAAAATGTTTCTTGTGACTTATATGGTCTCTAATTGTTGATACATGTTAACTTACTTTCCCTTTTTGGGGTCACAGTGATCACTTTCCTCTGTATGGAAGTTATGGTAATATTGTTATTTGCAATGCCGGGATTTGCTCTGGAAAAAGCATTCCATTAAGTACTTTAACATTTAATTCTGTCTTCTCCTCAGAATACACAACAGAACCAATCCAATCACGTGTTTAAAGTTAGCTGAGTAGGCATGCTGAAACTTTGCAAGCAGTAATATGTGGCAAGAAACAACATACTTTAGAATGTAGCATGCATTTTTTATGAGGCAGTACTTTTGTAAGTTTTCTTCTTTTTTTTTTTTTCTTTCCTGAAGATAGTCTGCCTAAATAAATGCTGGTTTGTCATGAACCAACTAGCTGAGGGACCTCACCTTGGGGAATAAAAGGGGGTTGGAGGTTGAGGTGGGGTCAGTGGGAGGAAAAATACCTAAATAGGAAAAGCAAGAGGAAGAAGTTTTATTACAACTTTCTAAAAAAGAAGCAGCCTACATGATCTAAGCCTTATTGAATACGTGGCATCTTTTGATGAGGATTTTTTAGGAACTAAGGTGTCTACAAAGGCAATTCGAGTGAAGTATTGGTAGAAGAAATTTAAGCATAATATGGTTGAAGTTTGGTACAAGCTTTCTAGCTTAGGCTAACATGTAAAGAATGATGTGAAGTTAGACGATGAGTTAGAAAAACTGACCAATATTCTTGTCTCTATAATTAACATGAATCATTCGAAAATATTCTAATGCCCGTCCAATAACTGAATTTTTTCCCTTTCAGATGTAAACTTCTAGCTGACATTGCATATTTGATTTGCCAAGAAATTGACCTCACCTACTGCTTTTTAACACTCTGCAGGATGATACGTCGAATCAGCAGCACTAAGCTCCTTGTTTACTGCTTTCCAGTTTTCAGTATCTGCATGCTTGACTCTGTGGTCACGAAATTCATATGTCAGAGAGATCAATCTTCGAACCCTTCAGCATCTCGAGATGCTTCAGCGTCATAGAGTGGCTCTCCCTCCTTTATGTTACTTGATGTGTATGGTTGTAAACATCTCATATCTGTACGTATCTCCTGTTTTTGGTTTTGTAATGAAGCTCTTTCAATTTGCTTCCTAATGTATAGAAAGAAAAGCTACAATTTGATCCTTTTCTGTTACTGTTTTATATTTGGTTTTTGTTAATCACGACTTTCAAGTGGTATCATGCATTAGCATCTCGATTATGCACTGTTTATCTTCGATTTCAACTTCTAATTTTTATTTGCCCCATTTCTTTAACATAATTTTCAAGTTGTGTTTGAATTTCAAATTTTCTTTCTTTGGGTGTTTTTGAAGAAGCCACGGGTCTTCGCTTAAAGGCATTACTGCCATGTGCATTGTATTACTGAGCTAAGCAGTAATTAATTGCAGAAATGAACTTCTGGTAGCTCTGGTGTGTCACAACGAGGACGATGAGTACTATTTTTTCTTCTTAGTTTTTATTACATATCCATATTAGAACTTTTATTACCATCTTTTTCTCTATAGAATTATGGAGTTTACTAATGCTTTACTGAACACACTAGCTCACATAAGCGACATTTGGTGTTGGATTATAAATTTAAACTGAATTAAATCCAATAGCAAATGTCGTCATGGTCACATGATTGTTTTATAAATTATTCACCATTTTTTAAAGGTTGGGGGTTTTCAATTGTTTCTTTCAAACTTTTCTTCTTTTCTTTTTGAATACCCATTTCCTATTATTTTTTGGTAAATTTATGACTTTTAATCATTGCTATTTGCTATTACAGGATTGTGTTAACATTCATGCATACCCATTTTTTCCCCTGTAATTTCTAATTTTTGTGTTGATCATTAACTACTTTAGTTAAAACCCAGTTGGTGCATATTAGTAAAATTTGCAAAATTAAGATTGTTTTAATGCTAGTTACTGCTTGACAAACAGAAAAAAAGGTAGGGGAGGTCATTTCAAACATTATTTTCGTTGCAAAAATCTACTGGACATGTCAATTATTGAATTGTATCTTCCTTAACATTCTTTTAATCTTTTCAACGTTTGTAAAACAAAATGTGCTTAACAATGCAGCCGTTTTACACCTCCTCATTCAAATGGGGAAGAAGTGAATGCTTTAGTCTGAGCTTGTTAAACTTAGTTTTAATTGCTGGTGGTTGATGAACATATGCTGCTCTTGTTAAACACTTGAGAAGGCATATCACTTCTGGTTGGGCTTTTGCTTTTTCTGGCATCGGCAGGATAAACTTATGGCTGGGCTTTAGTTCCTGTAAGGACAAGGCAAAGGGAAAACTTGCCTTGTGAGTTCTGCTCAAAGATGTTCTATAAGCTTAAGCTTCATGGGTAGCTTTTAGATGCGTTGGACAGGAGGTTCTTGAAAACTTGAGTTATTGAGGGTTATCGTGCAGAGTTTCGAGAACAGCAGTTTATTGACATGGTTTCTCCTTCAATTATACTTTTGGCCTTGGTACATATTTTTTACTTGGTACATTGACGAAAAGAAAGATCTATTCAGGATATTCTATATGAAAAACCTCAAGGTAACCAACCACTAAGGTAAGAGGTTCGGGTCTATGCATAAATCTATTTTCTACTTCTTCGTTCATTTTATTAATTAAATATATGCTTGTAATTTGGATGAAAAGTAATTCAATGAGCTCTTCTTTATTGTAGGCACGAGTTCACAAACGTCAAATTGAGTTGAATAGGTTGATCGGACAATTGTGAGCTCAAATTGAATTGAATATGGATCAGTTGTGATGTTGTACTCCACAGTTCACTATTTTTTTTCTTTTACTAAATCAACTCTCAAAATGATTTAATTGATTGAAAATAATCTTGACCATTAATGGAAAGAAAGCAACAAAAATCTTGCATTCTCTCTCCTCGTTAATGATTAATGATTAAGATTACCTATCGGTTTATTGATCTAAGCAAGAGTTTCTCAACAAAGCCCATGGGATTAGAGAAATATTAGTTTCTTGGGTCGCTTAATTAAACATCATTTAATGTGTGATTCCTACAATAATTAGGGTGAGGTTTGGTATTGTTGTCAGTTTTCAACTTTTGGTTTTCTGTTTTCAACTATTTTGTTTTTAGTTTTATTTTCATTTTGTTATTGAAATTCTGAAACCAGAAAACATGTTAGGTAATAATAATTATAAATATTATTTTTGATTTTTTAAAATTAAAAACAAAAACCCTGTTTAATTGATCATAGAAAGTACTTTCGATGTTCTTTTTCTTTGTAATAGGAGCATATCTATAATAATGTTGATATTTAATAATATTAATTACCAAATATACAACCAATGCTTGAGAGTTAAGACTATACCAAAAAGTTATACCATGCCTCTAATTTGTTAAAATATACTACACCCTTCTTAAATAATCATTATTATGTTAAATAATCAGAAACGATAAAATTCATATTTCATAACTCTCTTAAAAAAATTAATTATAACAATTCATTTTTAAGTATTTTTTTTATCAACTTTGTTGATAAAAACATCATTATGTAAGTGGATTTTTTTTAATTTATTAAATTAAATAAAAAAAATCAAATTCAAATATAAACTTATATTTTTCAAAATGATTAAACACACGGTTTCACTTCTTTGCGTTTTTTTCTTTTTTAAAAATTTCATTAAAATTGAGATATGCATAATTGAATAATCAGTTAAATCAATAAATTTTGAACATGCTCTGTAATATCAATCAAAGCTAATCAATCCTCAAAGCAATAGTGACAACATCTCAACAAATTTAACCCATAAAGCATGCTCGAAAATTGAATGAAACAATTTCTTGTTGCCTTAACATTTTTTTTTTTTTGACATAGTTACCATTTCACATGGTTTTATACTTAAAATTTAGGTGGTCCTTTACAATAAAGTGAGAAAAGTGCGATTTGTGAGTGCCATTCCGATAAAAGAGAGCAAAAGAGGGAGAGCGAGGAAGAGAGTGTGACCTGAAAAATATGGAGATGATCTACGGTGGAGGAGCTTTGCTCAAGGAGAGTCCTAAATTTGTGGTCAAATTTTGACTTGGCTGACCAAATAAATCTGAAAATAACATAAAATGAAATAAAGCTATAAAAGCCTAAGTTATGACTCGAGTCAGGCTGACTTTGTGGTACGTTAGGCGGAGTTGTTCCGCTTGGTTTCCTGTTGTCAATTTGTTTCTGAAAACCGCGGAGGCAGTAGGATAGGTTTAGAAGTGGTTTTTAAAAATTATTTTTAGTTTTTAAAATTTTTAAAATATATTCAGAAAATATTTTTTAAAAATAATTTTTTAAAACAATTTTTATAAAATTAATTTTTAAAAATTATTTTATAAAATTTTAAATTGACGTTTTTTGATATAATTTTTTATTAATAGTTTTAAAATCAGTGTTTACTTTTTTCGTTTCATTCTTCCTTCATGGTATATAAAAAAATATTAAAATATTAAAAATAAAATAATATTAATTATTTTTTAAGTTTTTAGTAAATATGATAAATAAAATTAATATAGATTTTAAATTTAAACTCAAAACTAAAATTAATTACAATGTGTATCAAAATAGCTTTCAAAATAAGATTATCCAAACAATATTTCACTGTTTTCTGTTTTGGAAACAATTTTCAAATTACAGTTATCTAAACATGTTTCTTTCATAAAACATCAAAAAAATTATTTTCAGTTTTCATTTTCGAAAACGTTTTCAAAAATAAAAGCAGAAAACTTTTATCCAAACATGTCCATAGTTTTTTCTTTTTTTAATTTTTGTTGCATTTTGGTTTTTGTTTTTATAAATTTGAAAATGAAAACATATAATAAAATAAAATATGGTTTCTTGATGTCGTTTTTGTTTTTTACAAATCAAAAATAAAAAATAAAAACGATATCAAACCAACCCTAAATCTTTCATTTAATATCTTTGAAATTGGGCTGTAGTTATGAATTAATCAGAGGAAATACTAAAGTTTTTTTTTTATCTGGGTAGTTTGTTTTGATGAAAAACCAAAAGAAATTTGACTTTAGGAGGTTCATCACTAATAGAGACCAAACCATATGAACGGTGCAATTAGTTTGCTTACATCTTAAGGCAGTATTTTGTACTTTCAATGTTTCAGACATGGATTCGCAGCTTAACAAACCAAGAATCTTGACTAAAGCAACATCAATTGTTTAATTACCCATAGTTTAATGTTTTTTAAAACTACTCTACTTTGATTTTATTTTGCTTAATTTGCTCATTTGAAAACCAAAATAAAAAAAGATAAAATTATTTGTGCTTTCTTGATCATCAAACTTGTCAATTTAATCTTGAAAAATAGAGTAAATAATAAAGATGATATTTTAATTCAATTTAAATTGAAGTTTATTTTTTAAGATTCATAAAAACTTTAATCAAATTAAATAAACGGTACAATTTTATGATAGTTCAACCAAAATTGCAAATGGCAAAGACAGATTTATCATTTTCCATTCCATATAGCTAGCATAGACTAAAAGCCTTTCCACAAATCATAGAATCATGCTATACAAATGGGTGACAATTTTTTTCTTCTAATTTTATGGCATTTTTAAATATTAAAAAATGTAAACTTTAAAAAATATTTAAAAATGTCATTTTAATCAAATTAATTGGAGAAAAAGATAAATATTACACAAATCAGGAATAAAAAATTGTAATATGATTCAAAAAAGAAATACTTCTTAGTTAAATAGGAATAAGAAAATGTTTTAATCCATTTTTTGTCGTATTTTGAAAATAAATAGATTCTGACATAGTTTTAGCACATTATTCCATCAAAGATCAAAACAAATATTGGAATAGGAATGAAATTAATCATTTTGTGCACAACTAAACACAACAATGAAATCAAAATTCTATTTTAATCTAATTATATATTATTGTATCAATAAAAAATGATATTATTGTAAAAATCGCAATTATATAATTGTAACAATAAAAAAATTATATTAGTGTAGGAATTGTAATTTTATTTCACATAATTTAATTAGAAATTTATTTTGAGTTTTATCCAATATAAGTAGATAACAGAGTTTGCATATACCCAAAATTAATTAAAAGGTTTTGATAAATAAATAAAAAAGAGAAATGAAAACTTAACTACACGGGTTTGGAGTTGGACTCTTCAGGATGGTCCAAATCGACACCTCTGTAAAGGGCCCACATAAGACATCAAAAACACTGACCATAACACGGCATTTGACAAACCCATTTAACCAGTCACACAAATACTCACACCAAATCTTATCCTCTACTTCATCTTAAAACCGCTTCAACTTTTATCAAAGTACACTAAAAAACCCTAAGATCAACGGTCACAATAGCACCAATGACCTTCTAATTATCATCGATCAAAGCGTAAATAAACTAATAATACCGATAGATTAGGGGAAGGATTTCGTCCCCCGCCACTGCCACATCTCACTGCGCGGAAAGAGTTAACAAAAATTTTGCACCTGACACGTGTCGGTTTCCCCCTTAGCCTTCTCTCTTCCTAAATTGGACAAAACATCATTACCCTTCACTTTCTCTCTCAAAAAAGAAATTTATTTTCTTTTTTTCCTTTCTACTATTTACTACTATTTTCTCGCTCTTTCTCCTTTTCTTGAACTCGGCCGACAGACGCGGCCTCTCTCTGTGGATCGAATTCCCTCACCAGAGTGGAAAAAAAGAAGAGAACCTAATTTTTTGAGTGTTTTTTTGAATCCAAAAATCGGAAAGGAAAAAAAGAAAAAAAAGAGGTTGTTGAGAGAGGATTTGATGCTAAGGGACCTGCCGATTGCGTACGTGGGAGGGTGAATTAGGGTTTTCTTTGGCTGTGATCATAATCTTATTTTGATTTTGATTGTTCTTAATTCAGGTTATGTTCTCTCTATTCCTTATCTCTCTTGTTTGATCTATCCCCTTTTTGTTACGTTTTCGATTCGTTGCAAACCCTAGTTTTGATTAGGTTAATTAACCAAAAAAACGAAAATTGTTTGATTCTTTCATTGTATAGATATATCGGTAGCGGTACCGTTTCTGATCTTATTCCAATGCAAGCTCGTGTTAGGCTCCTTTCAAGAAGAACTCTGTGAAATTTTTGGTGCGTTGTTTTAGTTTGCCATCCAAAATCGAGGGTGTTCTTGTTAGATTAGATCTTCCACTTTTCTTTTCTCCTTTTCTTTTTGTTTTTCCCCTGTATTTCTTTTTTCATTTATTCCCACAAAAGAGAACAAAAAAAAATATAAAGACAAATTTGAGGGTTTGCGTATCGAAACTCTTTTTTAAATTTTGCGTATCCTATTCTGTATAGAGAGATTGGGTTAGCGTGTGTATAGAATGGCCTTGAATTTTTCTCACAGACCCATCTTTCCTGCCCATTTATCTGAGGAAAATTTGGTTTCGCCAATGAGGATTACTAATGGGTACCTGATTGAGGGTATTCCAGAGAAGAATGAGGATGGGTTTGCTAAACCGTGGCACTTGAATCGTGAAATGGATGATTACTTTGATTATGGAAGGGATAGGGGTGATCGGCGTGGCTCTCAGGACTCTGTTCCCAATGACATCCTCGATCTTTTGCCGTCGGATCCCTTTGGCATGGATATCAGCACTACTTTTACAGCTATTACTGGTTGGCTTGAAGATTTGGAGGTAGACTATGGGGGGTATAGAAGGGATGAGATGGGGACCAATGATGGGAATTATCAGTTATTTGCGGGATTGAATTTTATTTGGAACAATGCAATGAGGTTCCAGGAATTCCCGGGGAACATGGGGTTTAATTATAAATCCAATTTAGTGAGTGGATTCGGTGGGTGCTCTGTGGGGAAGGAGGTAGGGGAAGCATCTTGTCATGGTGCTTTTGGATCAGCTTGTGATGTGGATGACATTTTGAGTTTTGGGAATGAGAATACAGGTATTGTTGGTCAGCAAAATGGACTTCAGGAGGTTTGTGGGATTTGTTCTGATGGAGATGGAGGGTCTCCTAATGCAGCTTTGATCTTTGCCCTTGGTTATCTGGGTGTGCGAGATCTTCTTGTTGTTGAAAAGGTTTGCAGATCTCTACGTTCTACGGTTCAGAGTGACCCCCTATTGTGGAGGACTATTCACATTGATCAACCATTGAACGAGAAGTTCACAGATGATGTTCTTTTGCAATTAAGTAATAGGGCTCAAGGTAACCTGCAGTGCTTGAGCCTGGTGGAGTGCTCGAAGATTACTGATGATGGTCTGAAATGTGTGCTTGAAAGTAACCCAAGGCTAACCAAGGTTTATTTTTATTCCTGTTCTTGTGTTGGTTTCTGGTTTCTGAATCTATTTTCTTATCCATTATGAACTATGCCACATTACAGTTATTTGACTTTATCTAAAATTATCATTTCATAAGCCTGAGTAAATGTCTTAAATACTTTATTTAAATTTTGAAACGATGCTTGATGTTGTTCTAAACTTCTAATAGTTGCTTATGTTTCATTCCTCTTTTTTCCCCTTAAAATTCTATTATGAACGCAGGCCCTTTGGTGTACCATTTATATTGAATGATGAAGCTGTGTCAAATTTTTTCCTTTGTTAAAGATTGTTTTAGTGTCATTGGAGTAGTAGTTTTTATGCTTGGATTTTTCTCCCGTGGATGATGCATCCTCTCATCCCCTCTCTATATGTATGCTTTTTTGTTGTTAGTATTGATTACCTGTTGCGTCTTGCTTTAACAAAATCAGAAAGATGATTATAGATGTAAATACATGCATGAGAAGAATGAATGTACTAGGTCTTTCTTAGTTTCTGTTGAAAGGTTGCACCCCCTTGGTACTTAATTAATATTATCTTTTACTTATAAATAAAATAGTTTTTCTTAGAAAGGTGGGTTGTAACACTTTGTCGGTCAATGCTTCTCTTTTCAACCGGTTCTGGATACAAATTCATTCACACAGAAAGGAGTGTTCGAATGCAATTTACTTGTGTAGGTTGAACTCTATTTGTTTGTGGTTATTTTAGTTTTTGTTCCTTAAACTTTGTAGGTATGCATTAGGTGGAGCTAACATGATTTTAGGTCAGGTTTTCTGTAGCTGGATGTCTTAGCTTTCATTTTGTTAGTCTAGTTTGAATCTTTTGATGGCAATATTATAAGTTCAGAACAAATTTCAAATATTATCACATCAGAAATGGTTTTTTCTGTTACAAGCAGGACAGACTAATAGCTATGATTGGTGACATGGGTTTGCATGCTTGGTTTCTGAAGGGCATAAAACTATGTTGCACACTTATACCTGCTTTTTTTACCCCCTTTTCTTGGGGTGTATATTGTATTGTATTAGTTGCTTTATAAGAAAAAGTATTGTATTAGTTGCTTAGGAGAATATATTTGGGTTCATTGCTTTTGATTGTAAGCTGCTAAATCTTTTCTTTCTTCTGCAGCTGAGTGTGCCTGGATGTACAAGGCTCAGTATCGAGGGCATTGTGAATGTCTTAAAGACTTTTAAGACCATGAGTACACAAGGGGTGAAGCATTTAAGGATTGGTGGGCTTTATGGTATGACACAGAAGCACTTTGAAGAGTTGAAGTCCTTGTTAGGAACAGATGACCACATGCAGCAGAATGCCCACAAACCACATTTTTATCAGAGAGGAAACTTGTATCTGTCATGTGAGGACGATCGGGCTATTGATATTGAAATGTGCCCAAGATGCCAGAATCTGAGGCTTGTTTATGATTGCCCTGCCGAGGGCTGTCAAAGGAAAGACCATGACACTCAGTTATGCCGAGCATGCACGATTTGCATAGCACGGTGTGTTCAGTGTGGTCGGTGCGTTAATGACAGTGAATATGAGGAAACATTTTGTCTGGATTTGCTTTGTTCTGATTGTTTGAAGAAACAAGAGAGGGAGGATATGAAGATTGCTCCCTCTAAATCTCCTACTGAATCAAGTGGCCTCTGTCTTCATGGCTAGATTGATATTTGCATTTGTATTGGGTTCATATTTTGGTCAAGAAGTTACTATCTGGAAAAGCATAAAATTATGGTTTCCTTTCTCATTATGAACTTCTTCTTTGTCTGTTAACTGCATTATTGGGCTCAGGCTATGGGTTGACTTTAACTTGGGTGGCTGCATTTGGGTCATCTGAGCCCAGGGTTACTGTAATCTGGAGAATGTGGAAAAAAAAAAGAAAACATAAACGAAATACTATTCAAGAGAAAATGAAAGGCATGGAGTTTAGGTTTGCTGGCTCAACATGTGCTGATCAGGACGGACGGTTTCATGTCCCATTGGTTCATATAATTGGCAGTATCATTTAATAAGGTCCGATGAAAGATGGGGTCGTTTGCTTGTGGATGTTGGGAGCTGATATGACAGTCAGCACAGAAGTGGGATGCGAGCTTTTCGGCATTGCTCATGATGGAAGGAATTATTTTGTCGAGATTTGTCTGTTGTACTATGACATCAGTCGTGTTCTCATTTATCTGTAATCTCTGAAGCAGTGTATGACTTCTCCTATGCCAGGCTTATTTGTAGTAATCATTCTTGCATCTGCTTTCTGATGCAGACTGCTGCATCAGAGTTGTTGTATAGTGAATCACTGTTGCAGGATTTTGGATGGAGTCACTAGTTTGCCTGATCTTCTCATTTGAGCTAGGGGAGTCTTAAGGTCTGTGTTCATCACTTGTCATCTGGCTCCTTGTTTTCTTCCTTGATCATATAAGTAGCAATTTATTCTCATCTTCCAGGCTTCAAGTGTGTGTGGTACTATCTCTGACAGGATGGTCTTCTACTTTGTTTTTTTGCCTCTTAAGGAATAGTTTTTAGGTCTCATTTATGGATGTCAAAACTGTATGCATTTGCTTTTTAATAGAAACAAGGAAGCCTCTTCAGTCCTATCTTGTTGGAATTTGTTTGGGTGCATCAACTTGTAGTTGGTGCAATCTCTGATGTAAGATTATGACGATGCATTCTCGTATGAGGATAAAAGCCTATTCTGGCTTTGTTGTGGCATGCTATTATTGACATATTATTTATCATTTTGAGTACTTTCTCTGATATGATTAATTTGATAAGCTAGGCTGCTGGTTTTTTTTACCCTATTTTTAAGGGTGTCGTGTTTACTAGGAGTGATGGGATGAAAAACAAGAAGGATAGTGTTAACTAGGAAAGAAAAGTGAGGACGAAATACTAGAAATATGTCTTTTCTTTGATTAGTAGTGTAGGAAAGAAAATGCAAATAATATTATTTTTACCATTGCATTTTCTTAATGTTAGTTTGAGAGATTAGATGGTATAAATTAATAAAATGATAATTTTATATATATATATATATATACATATATTTTATTTTTTACTTTTTAATCATCTAAATTTAAGAGCATTATGATATATACATGTAAAAGGAAAATATCAATAATTTTTAGTTTTTTTTTTTTTTTTCGCATTTCTCTCTTAATAAGAGAAAAATTGACTCTACCAACTTTTCTTTCTTTTTAATTTATCTTTTCTTCCATTTTTTGTTTGTTTATGAGAGTAAAACACTATCAAAGAGGGTAATGTTTATAAAGTCAAATCCAATCTATTTTATGGTGCCTTTTTTCCTCGGCATATTTTAATCTCTTAATATCAAAAGGCTTATTTGCCCTTCTTAATTTGTTAATCCTAAAATACTTATTTATCCCATTCTGCTAGGTTTTCGTCGTCTTTTGGGGTTTCATTAATGCAGAGAAGAGATGGAGAGAGCTTTCTAGAGAGAGACTAAGAAATTTTCTCTTTGATAGGTCTTTTATTTTCTCAGCCCTCAAACACTTCATTTCCCCTCAATTCTTTCATACAAGTCGAAAGAAAAACTGAAACTAGATAGGCTTGATCTGTGCGTCGCCGTCACTGCGAGCCGTTATTGTTGTTGCAATCAAGACCACCGTCGAGCTACGCTGTTGCACAAAAACCGTGAAGCCGAATCCTGCACTGTCATATATGGAGCCAAACCGAAATGGAAAGAGGACTTGAAGAAAGCTTCCATGCTTTGAGTACAATGCAGCAGATAAAGGGATTAGTTCCGTGGATTGTGTTGTCTGCATGGAAATTTCAAGGTGGGTGATAAGTGGAGGCTGTTGCCAAACTGCAAGCACAGCTTCCACGCTCAATGCATTGATTCCTGGTTGTTGAAGACACTCATTTGTCAAATCTGTCGAACTTGTGTTAATCCTTCAAAGATGGAAGTGAGGGAAGAAAGTGGAATTTCAAGCGACTTGGGTGTTGAATTGACATAGAGCAGAAGCAGAGCACGTTTGTTTAAAGATTGAATTCAGCTCTAACTTTGCCAATTTTCTCTGAAGATATCAAGCTTGAGGACTTGTTTGCCCTTTATGTGAATTGTAGGTCATCTTCGTTACATTTTGGTTAATTTAATGTCCTGTTTGCCCTCGATCATACACACTTTCAGGTAAATGTTTGCTTAGCTTTCTTTCTCATTTCCCTTCAACACAAATTTAAATCGATTTGTAGTTTCTGCTTCATGTGATCATGTCATGATAAGTAGTAGAGTTGAAGTTTAAAATTAAAACAATTGGGAGTTGAATTTAGTTGGTGGGTAAAAATTTTACATTTAATTGCCCATCAATTGCAAATTTCATTGTGATGAATGTCATGCACAAAATTCAAAGGAGCAGGACTGGATTTTTAGGGTTAGATAGCATTTTCTGGTGAGAATAGGTTTTGAGACGAAGAAACTAGACCCAGCTGGTGGGTACATGCATGCTTTCTTCGAGTTGGGCATCTTGACATGTCTGATAACTAAATTTGAATTTCGAGATTAGCAAGAAAAGGAAGCAAAAACAAGAGTTGCAAACGAGATCACCTTTATCTAAATTTGGGGGCTGAGAGAACGAGAGAAACTCTCACAGAAAGACAATTTCTTAGTCTCTTCTCTCTCTAAAAAGCTCTCTCCCTCTCTTCAGATCCGCAAAGACGACAAAAACCTAACAGCATAAGAGAAATGGATATTTTAGGAAGAGCAAATTAAGAAGGGCAAATAAATCTGATATCAAGAGATTAAAATATTTCGTGAAAAAGGGGTACCTCTATTTCAAACCATCCATTTGGGGTGTAAAAAAAGATTTTAAACGAGAGTTTGTGAGATGTGGGGAACTTTCAATTTCCCTTTCTTTATGGAAAACCCTCCAAGACAAGGCTTTTGTTTACTCCTTCTCCCCTTAGTTTACCTTCAATAACTTCATTTCACACAAAAGTGGTAGCCTATTTTAATTATTGTGAAGAGCAAGCTGGCTGCGATTAGGGTGGGTTTACAAGGACTTTTCCCTTTTCCTCTCAATGTTTTTTTATAAAAAAAATTAACATTTTTTTTAATTATTGTACCAAAACTAGTTTTGTATCGTATTATTTATTTATTTATTTTTAATTACTTAAAAAGTTGTGTGATCATTTTCGTATCTAGATTAGACACAAATATTAATTTATATCAAATTATTAAGGTTTATCCGACCTCACAGAAACAAAAACAATCGAGTTCAAACACTTTTGACAAAAAGAACAAGCCTTAATTTTGTTATCTAACTTTTTTTCTGTTCACTTTTGTGCCTGCTTCCTTTCAAAAACTCTGAAAACCGAAAGATGTGGATAAAACGTCTTAGCTATTCTTGATCATCACTACAACCACTGACTATCTGAATTCACTGCCCCAAACGGAAAAAAGGAAACTCAAAATTGCCAACTGAGTATGGCCTTGCTAATGTGATTAGTAAAATGAGCAATGGTTAGCTAAACTTCATGAGAAATAGATTGTCATGTGCATTTCTAGTTCTTGATCGATATGCAACCTCTTTTGTATATTAGGATTGCAATTCATGTCTCTCTTTGTCGATATGCAATCATATGATACAGTAGTCATTTAACATTGTTGGTACTTGGCACAAAAACAATCTTAGGGTATTTTTGGATCAAGTAAAAGGAGAGAGAAGGAGAGGAGAGGAGAGGAGAGAAGAGAAGAGAAGAGAAGAGAAGAGTACACTCTAGATTCTCTCATTTTCTCTTGTTTACTCTATTTTAGTTCTTTTTTATCCAAAACTCGATAAGAGAGATTTAAAATGTTTGAAGTTTTGAAGTATAAAAATATTCTTTCAAATTTTTAATATTGATTAATTGAATTCACAAGTTTGTCATTATTCAATCATAACGCAGCCTTTAGTCTGTTAGTAAAGAAAATGTAAAATACAAGTGTATCAATATCAATTTAATCTTAAATTAAAAAAGACGCTAAATTCATCTTATTATTAAGAAATGTAACACGTAAGTGAAAAAAAAAAACAAAAATGCTCTAGACAGCTTACATCTCATCGGAGCGGCAAAAACCAAATGTTACTTAGTTGTTAAATAGAGAATAATTTTTTTTTGAAGGAAAATATCGTTTTTAAAGAATTTAAAATTAAATTGTAGTTACTTTCAAACATGAGGTTGAGGGATGTAATTGTATTTTACTCTAAAAAAAATCAATGTAAAGAAGGCAAGGAAGAAAATTAGTTGTAAATCATCAAAAATGTATCATTATTGTCCCACATTGATGGATGATGCATGCTCATATCTTGCATGTATATATTGAGACCAAAGAAGATAAACAGATACATAACCCAAGTGGTAAAGGTTAAAAACTGGAAACAGGAGTGGTGGATCAAAATATAAGATCTCCTACATTGGTATCATTTGCCGTTTTGAATAACAATGCCTCATCTGATCAAACAAAAGAAGCAAGAAAGAATATTATTAAATCATGAATAGAAGAATATTATTAAATCATGTATCACTTGAATCCTTTTCCATTTTTTATTTATAAAAATAATAAAAAAGAAGAAAATTTTATTATGAAATCATGAATAGGGGTGATAGAAGCTTAATGGTAGAAAAAGAAGGAAGACAATTGGGACAATGTAGTAAGGATGAATATTAAGGCTTTTTCACATTTGCGGTAAGATCATTTCTGAGGTTTCTTGCCGAGGCCTTTCATCCATTTGAAGCTTAATATTTGCTTCCCAGATTTGCTTTTGCTTCCATCTTTCTCTTTCTTCTTGTCATTCTCTGATGATGACTGCGGTGGAGGGTCAGAGTTGTAATCCCATTGATCAGCCCACGATAGCCCATCCATCTCTCCTCTCTCTTTTTTTTTTCTTCTTCTCTCTAAGTTTGCTTTAATGGAGGTTTTAGAAGTTTACCTTCTTAACAACCTTTAGTTTATTTTAACTAAATGCTTGCTGTGTTATGCCTTCTTTCCATTGGATTGGAAATCATCTGTTTAAAAGGATTAGTTATTCTTGGTGAACAGCTTTTTATTTGACTCCAGTCTAAATTTGTTGATTTTGTTCTTATTTGACTCGAATAAATTTGGCTAAAGGGAGTTATTTTAAGAGAGAAATAACATGACAAACATCCACATACGTGGCAAACCTTATTTTGTGAAATAGACGTGCATCATTCGATTTGAGGTCTTTTTAACTTTAACGTATTGAAATAAAAATAAAAAATAATTATATATAAAATTGACAACACATGTCAACTCGAAAATGATATTAGACTTTTGAAACTTTTCGAAGTTGGACAATGATCATCACCATTTTATAAATATAAAAGATCACAAAATATTCTCCAATAAATGTATCCAAACTTCATGCAACAAACCAAACTGCAAAGCCGTTGACCCTTGATGGTAACCGTATGATTGGAGAAAGTAAACTATTTTTATTCTGGCAATTCAGACAGTAAACGATTTGATCTATATCAGGAACAGTGTTAAAGAAGATCATAATTCATAAATATATAACTATAATTAAATAACAACAAAAAATACACGGGGAACCAATGGTTCACAGATGAAAAGGGCACACAAAACCGAGAGACAGTCGCTCCAGATTTTAATAGGGGCCTATCATCTATAAAATTCAACATGACCAGCAATCTCCCTACATATCAATTTTGCCTCACCAGCCAACTGTATGCTCTTAACAATTGCAAGTCCTGTTTGTTTGTGGATAGATGTTGGCTTGTATGACTTTGCCTCCTCTTCCCTCCCCAATAACAGTGATTCCCTACCAGGAATCACGTTTTCCCACCAAAATTCTCGTAAAATGCCATGTATTAGCTCCCAATAACCGCGCTCCCTACACACACGGAAAATTGTGCTCCCATTTGGCGTCCAGCAATACAAGTCGACCCATTCTCTGTCGATTATCTCCATTTGACCTTGCACCTGAGGCATGTAGTAGAAGGGCATGGTTGACCAGGGTAAAGCAGTCTCAGGCTTCCCCTTGTTATATGGACACTTCACTTCCAGGATGCCACCTCCTGGAAAGCAACCATGAAGACCATCAGGGGAGGCACCTACCCAATCAAATTGCTCCTCAGAATGGATGGCAAAGCTCATTGAACTCACTTCATGACCTGTTATAGTTTTGTAGTGGTCTATAGCTGCTGCTTCATTGAGCACACCCCAGTCCATAGCATACCTTTTATGACCTTCCGCAACCTGTGGCTCTGATACATCATGTTTGGTTCAGCTAAGGTAGCGGGAGCGTGAGCGATTTGTGGAGTGAGATCCGAAACCGAAAGTGTAATGGTGTCTTTTTTTAGATAACATAGGTTTGGAGTCTAACTCACGTAATGAATTTAGAGTAATCTTCACCATACGTAGTTATATAGGAGTCGAAATCAAAGACCACTCTTACTTTGTGCGATGAAAACTTAGGTGATGTAGAAGAAAATTTCCTCTCTAATAACATGATCACATGACTCTAAGGTAAAAATGGTAATTTTATAACCACGACAAGACAACCAATCTCCTTTTGACACGTTGTAAGAGACATAATGGTAATTTTGCACCAAAAAATGATACTATTCCGTCACTTCGACTTTTGGATAAACTTGTACGGCTTATAGATAATTCCAAAAGAATGCTACTCATATCTCAACACTGAAGTTGTTCTCCTAATCGAACTTTACTCCGATACACTATAAACATGATTTTTCGTAAATTAAAATGTACTTTTCAGTTAAGAACACAGAGCTCATATTTTACACTGTTTTCCTTATATAAAAAAAAAACCCTATCTAACTTAGGTATTTGAGAGTCCTATGGAGCACAATTCCCTCCGGCCCTCTCGACTTTAGGTTTTTTCCTCGTTTCGTGTATGCAAACGAGATTTAGCACCAACAAGCGCGTACGAGAACATTTCTAGCAAGGTAAAAATGTGTCTTTCTTTCAAACTATATACTACAAGCTTGTCTTGAGAGCGTTTATATTATATTACTAAATTATTATTTTATATAAAATAAAACATGTGAAAAATATTTTCCCATATTTTTTACTCATAAATGTAAAAAAATGATTTAACTACCTACCTTATAAATCATTTTATCATTGTTTATATATTTTATTTTAATGTTTTCACTTATAATATTCTAATAATTTACAATAGATTTCATCATAATTCTAGTATTGTATTCTATTTAGCCAAACGTTTAAATTGAAATGAAATATATTATTCTGAATGCACAATCAAACTCAATAGTGAAATTACAATTTTATTTGTACTTAGAAAAAACTCTATATATATATATATATATATATATATATATATATATATATTAAGAGGATCACGATTCTCTCTGTTTAAGAATTGAAATGGAGGTTAAGTTTATGGTGAGATTAAATAGCACATTGACAAATTTGAAATTGAATATTCTCCATTTGATGATGTGGTATTCAATCTCACCATAAACTTGACTCCATTTCAATTTTCAAATGGAGAGGATTGTGATCAAATTTGCAATACCTCTATATTACACTTTTGACACAACATGGATTTTTCTTAATTTTATTTTTTGTTCGTTGAATTTTCTAAATTTGCATATATGACATTGTATGGGAAGAAATAATGTAAAAAAGAAAGATTATGATTTATCATCATTATTATATAATTAAGGAAAGTTTTAAATATTACATTAGCTAATGAATATTTTGGTGTAAAGCCAAAGATCATGCTTACATTATGTGGATTCTTTATGTGAGAGGTTTTGATGGGTTTCTAACCTACACGTTAATTAAAGAAAAAAAAAGATGATGCTCACTTTATCTCCCTCCTCTCGTAGTCCATCTCCCTCTTCTCTTTTTTCTTGTATTTCTCTCCCCTCTCTCTTTGATCTTCTCATTGGTTGGCTGCAACAATGATTGCATATATAGGCCACTGGATAACATGAAGACCGACAATGACACTTAGGATTCGTTTGGTTCACGGATAAGATTATAGTGGGATAGAATTAGAATTATAGTGGATAAGATTACGAGGGGTTAAAGTGAGATTATTTTAGTTTTACGTTTGGTTCATAAAATTTCAGGATTATGATTCAAATGGGATAACAATTACAAAGATAAAAATACCCTTGGTTCATATAACAGAACCCATCTTTAGAATATTCACCTTCTTTCTTTTTTCTTCATTTTTCTTGAAGAAAAAAATAAAAACATTGCACAACACTTTCTTCTTTTTCATAGCTTCTTCATAATTTTTTTCTCTTTCTAATTTTGGACAACCAAAAGTGAAAAAAAAAAAACGAAAATTTTCCGAACATTTTCTAGCCAACCAAACACTCATTTCCTCATTTGTTTTTCTTTAAAATCAAAGATAAACACCACAAATTTCAGTTTTCATTTGATTAAAGATCCCTACTAAATTTTTCGTGAATCCATACACTCTCTCTTAAGCACAAATTTTTCGATCTACTTTCTCTCTCTTCAATAAAAATGATGATTCTGGCTGTTGCGGTGAAGGAGAAATGGAAGGAAAAAGGGAAGAAGGAGGAGAAGATGAAGAAGGAAGAAGAAGAAGAGGAGATCGGCTATGGAGAAGATGACGAAGGAAGAAGATGAAGAGATTATGTAAGGGTAAAATAGGCTTGAGGGGGAAAAAAATTAATCTTAAAGTGTGAGATTATTTATGTCCCAAGGGGAGGTTGGAACAGATTTTGTGATATTAGGATTAGATTTGCTCAACTTAATCCCAAGTGAAAACTTAATCTCTCAAATCAAACATGAAATTAACTGTTCATGTGAGACAAATCTAATCTTATTCAACTCCCACATGGAGAGCTGAATCAATGTTTGATATGATTTAATTCTTAACTAGTACCTTTAGTAGGAAAAATATTGAAAATAGTAAGGAAATAGATTTATGAGCTTGAGTGTGAGAGTTTAATTAGTTGCAGAAGTTTTGGGTTTCACAGTGAAAATATTTTAATGAGTCAGTGACTTGAGAAATTTCATTTTTCTTTATTTGACTATGATATTTCTTTTTAATTTTGATAAGGAAAATTAAAGTAAAATTACATTTTAACTTTTTATATGAAAAATTGATTAGTTAGTTTCAATAATAATTATAAATATTTAATTAATTTCATTAATTCAGTTTGCAAGGCATCAGCACCACTTGAGCATCACTCTCAAGGATCACCATTCTAAAACCTGCATCCCAAGCAAACGCAATCGAGCAAGAACCAAAAACAGGACCCTACTCATCACGGATAGCCACCCCGACACCCATCAAACCATCCAACGAAAACATCGCACTATCGACATTGATTTTAACCAAACCAACATCCGACGGCTTCCACTTAGGGCCACCGCACGCAGAGCCCAAACTTCTCCTCACCACCTTACGTTGCGACCACGCTACATCACACCACATAAGAGCATGTTGTACGAATTCAACACCATTTTCACACATATTACAACTCGTCCAAGGTATGACAGTTCGCCTCCATAAATTGTCTGGAAACCCCGTTCAAGCACGCCCTCCACACTAGATTTTTTTTTGTTTTTACTTTAGATGGAAACTCCAAGCTCCAAACACCTTTACCCGGGTCTGAGCTGCTACCACTACTCTCAAAGTGACTCGGAGGCAGCATATTATAAGCACTCTTGACAGTAAAAATGCCAGACTCAGAGTGATGCCATACCAAAGTATCTTCAAAGACACCGACTTGAGCCTTTAGAATAAAATCTGCTTCATGCTCCATAAAATTGTTCCTCACCAACTCCTCATTCCACCACCTTAAAAGATTATCAATTAACTCACTCACCCAAAACAAATTTGCTAAGAGTTCTGTTGGGGTTTTGGTTCAACTCCTTGGTATGAAAAAAATGGATTTTTATTTTATAGATATTTGTTTTAATAAGCAGTAAGTAGTAGTAATTTTCTATTAGATGTTAATCATGTTTGGTTATTAATTTAAATCAACTTAAAGCAAATTGGTTTAAATGAAATCAAGGCAAAATTGGCTTGAATCCAATTAAATCAATTTGCTTTAAATTAACTTAAATTAAGAATCTGGCCATTGCTTGTCTTACTAGTAATATTAAACTATGTTTTTTTTTTGTGGTTGTTTTTTTTAGTAGTATTAAAAAAATCTCTTCTATTAAAGGTGGTCTCAGAAAAAGTTTGAGATACACTCATAATTCTCATATACATTGTAAATTAGATGAGTTTATTATTAGAGTTAGGATAAGAACTTTAAGTTGTTAAGTAGAGAGATTACTTACAATTAGAGATATGTTAATAGCTTTTGTTGTATTGAAACTTTAAGGTAAAAGTTTGAAAACTTTGTTTTTCTTAAAGTTGTAATTGAAGATTAATAAAGCAGTTGATTTGTTGATGAATGTAAGCAAAAAAGTTGTTGAACCACGTTAATTCTCGTGTTCTTACTCTTTATTTTATTTATTTATTTAATTATCATAGTTGTATTTTTACTTAAAATTTAAATATGTAGAGATTTAAAGATAAAATCCCAATAAATATGGGTGAAGGGATTCGAAAGGTCTTAGGCATAGTAATCCATTTCTCATTCCAAATCCTGACCTTTTGACAATTCCCAATCCGCCACCGAAGACCCATATTTAAAACCTTCTCAGCATCCCAAATGCTACGCCATTAAAAAGATCGATCATTACCCAAAATTTGTTTTTAACATTTATGTTTTGCTTTGAATTTCACGGTTCTAATACACAAAGTATAAATGAGGAGGAAAAAAATTATTAACATCAGTCTTAATCTGTCTTTGACATCCAAATATGTATTTATTAAGACAATTTTTCTAGATTATAAAAAGACAGGGCATGTTTGGAAGAGGTTTTTGAAAACTATTTTCAGTTTTCAAAATCTAAAATCAGTTTTTAAAAACTTATTTTCATGTTTGACAAACAGTTTTCAAAAGTAATTTTTCAAAACAGTTTTAAAAAACTGGGCATGTTTAAGTAACAGTTTTATGTTTTCAGTCTTCGAAAACTGTTTTTAAAAATAAAAACTAAAAACAGTTTATGATGAAAACATATTTGGATAACTGTAACTCGAAAATTATTTCCAAAACAAAAAAAATACCAATTTGGAGTTTTCAGAAAACAGTTTTAGAAAATTACTTTTGAAAACTGTTTGTCAAACATAGAAAAGAGTTTTCGAAAACTGTTTTCAGTTTTCGAAAACTCTATTCAAACATGCCCTAATTTTCGAAAACCGTTTTATGAAAACTCTAAATTGGTGTTTTCTAATATATTTTTTGAAAAATAATCCTAAAATCAGTGTTCACTTCATTCTTCTTCCATGGTATATAAAAAATATTAAAATTTTTAAAATAAAATAATATTAATTATTTTTATGTATTTAGTAAATATGAGAAATAAAATTAATATAGATTTTAAATTTAAACTCAAAACTAAAATAATTACAAGGTATATCAAAACAGTTTTTCAAAATATGTTTTTTTTCATAAAACATTAGAAACTGTTTTTAATTTTTATTTTCAAAAACAAAAAACAAAAAATTATTACCAAACATGAACATGGCCATAACTTTTATTTTTGATAAGTTAGTTTTTTACAATCCATCAGACAAGCCCTCAACTAATGGAAAGCAAAAATATCAACAAGTCATCAGTTTGACTATTGAATAGTCCTTTTGAGTTAGTCTAACCATACGAGCTTTAAGTCAAGAGACCGTCGTCGTACGCTTACGACCGATGCTACTCTACCACATGTAAAATCTGCAAACGGGAACTTTTGACTAGAATTGAAGAGTAATCGTGGGTCTGAGTATTTTTTACGGGCTTATTTGAAATGTAGCCCATGATTGAATATTTTCTCTTATCCTCTGAAAGCCCAGAACTTTTCCTGTATGGGCTACTCACTGCTTACAGTTTAATCATATATACATATCACAGATTCACAGATGAGTAGATGGACTTGTTCCATTATACAGTTTATTAGGTAAGTAGATTGCTTACTCAAAAAAGAAGAAAAACTAGGAAAGTAGATGAGAGAGAGAGAGACGAGCGAGAGCGTCAATTCTCGAGAGAGAGAGAGACGAGCGAGAGCGTCTACTTCAACTCATGCGTTCATGCCTCAATCCTCATTGTCTCTTTCTCCGCAAATAATTCACTAAAGCTTTCACTTCACGCTCTCTCTCTCTCTGAGCTAAAACCCCCCTCGAAAGAAAACAGAATTTACCCTCTGCAACAAAACAAAAAGCATCCTAAAAAGCTCTGCCCAAATGAAATCGAATCAAATCCACCTGTCACGAAACAACACTGAAAGCAAAATCCCATTTTACGACTGGTTTCTCTTCTTCTCCTCCTCATGAAATCCTTCACTCTCTTCAATCCAATCTCCTCCTAAAACAGCAGCAGCAACAACAAAGATAACAAAAACACTCCATTTTCTACTCGTACAAGAAGATAAAAAGAAAAAAAAAACAGTAGTATGTACATATCAGATAAGCCCCGCGCCATAGATTTGTACAAAGAAGAGAACATCGCCACCACCGGACACATGATGATCGAGGTTACCACCAATGGTGATTTTCCATCTCACCACCCCCATCACCCCAACCACCCCCAACAGCAGCCCCACCAACAGCAAATGATCGTCGGTGACAGTAGCAGCGAGGACCACGAGGTTAAGGCCCCTAAGAAGAGGGCAGAGACCTGGGTTCAAGACGAAACGCGGAGCTTAATTGGGTTTCGAAGGGAGATGGATGGTCTCTTCAACACTTCCAAGTCCAACAAGCACTTGTGGGAGGAGATATCTGCGAAGATGAGGGACAAAGGGTTTGATCGATCTCCCACGATGTGCACCGACAAGTGGAGGAACTTGTTGAAGGAGTTCAAGAAGGCTAAGCAGCAAGAGAGGGGTAGTGGGTCTGCGAAGATGTCGTATTATAAGGAGATTGAGGAGATTTTGAGGGAGAGGAGCAAGAATCCGCAATATAAGAGCCCTACTCCTCCTGCAAAAGTTGATTCTTACATGCAGTTCTCTGATAAAGGTAAATGTTAATTTTAATGATATTTTGAAATGTGTAGTGCAAATTTGGGGCAAAATTTATTGGGTTTTGTGTTTCTCTTTTTGGAATGTGTATTTGGTTGTATAGTGTTGGATTCTTGTTGCTGAAAGTATTTATGGTGGTTTTCGTTTGCAAATGTTAGTGTTTGACTTGCCAATTGCTACTCTATCTGTATTCTACGAAATGAAAATGCTGGAAACTTGCACTCAAAAGAGTATGACAAACTGATGAGGAAAAATAATCACTTTTGATCTTTGGTTTTACGATTTCTGTTTTTCGAAGTCGGTTTGATTAGAGTTTGATACCTGCTAAGCAGCTAAAGGTTTAAGGGGTGCTTCTTAAGAAGTAATCTTTTTGAAGTGCTACATTTTGTGCCTTTTACGTTCTGGAGTTTTGGTAGGTGTATCATGGATTTGCTTGAATAGCTAAATATGATTTCCAGCGTAGGAAATAAGAGACAAAAAGTCGATATGTACCTGAAGTTACTTGTCGCATGGAATGTCCATGCAACTGCGATGGCAAGAAATGAAGATTGAGTGTTCTCGAATTTTGGTAGATGTATCATGAATTGCTTGGATAGCTAAACCTGATATCTAGAGTAGAAAATAAGAAATAAAAAGTTGATACGTAGCTGAAGTTATTTGTTGTGTGGAATTTAAGGCAATCACAAGGGATGAATATTAGGAGTTGTCGTTTTTTGGTCAGTGTATCATGAATTTGCTTGCATAGCTAAACATGATGTCCAAAGTAGGAAATAAAAGACAAAAAGTTGATACGTAACCGAAGTTACAGGTTATGTGGAATGTGAACCGCAATCGCAATTCACAAGGGATGAATATTCTGTAAACTACTTGACTCAAGATGTCGGACCGATGTTAGGCTTCTGTAGCTTACTTAAAAGCAGGAATTTTGCTAGCAAGTTATTGGTATATTGAGAATTTATATCACAAATGTAGAGCATTTAATCATTTAAGTACCAATGGTGTTGAGTTCTTATTTTTTACCCTTTTCTGCTAATAAACTTTCTCATTATGTTTCAATTTATCTTATTGTTTTGCTTTACTAAAATAAGAAATAAAAGATGAAGCAAAATAAAATTTAATGATAGCTTTCGTCAAAGATGGGTGCAATCTAAATATACTCAAAAATTAATATTTTGTTATAAATAACCAAAGTCTCTGTCCTATCTCCTTTCTGTCTTTGTTTTTCCTAATCCTAGTATACTGGTGACATCGTTCATTGCTAGCTGATTTCCAGGGTGCGCATATGAAGTCCCCTTAGTTTCCTGTCAATTGATAATATAGTATTTTATCCAGTCTTTAAACATCTGTTGACTCGGCCATGTGACGCTAGAACCATGAACAGAAATAATCTAATAAATTGGACTCGGGATAACTGAGGCTCAGGTAACATAGGGGCAGCTTAACTATTGTGAGCTTCATGAATCAGTCATGGTAATTAACTGTGGTAAGCTGGCATTGCTTGCTGGAATGCTATGAATAAGAAAACATATGTCCGTTGTGCAATATGGCAAATTTTCATCTTCAAAAGTATAGACTATTATTTGAAAAGTGGATTCATACATCATGATGAGCTGATAAGTTTCAGAAAACACAGATCTGAAGGAGACTTGACTTAATAAATCCAAATGTACTAGTCGTCATTAGTTTTAGAAATATTATTTTAATTTTTGATGGTGGCTTGACTCGAGAATGCATCAGAAGGTGAACTTTCCTTCTTATGACCCTCGAGGAAAATCCCTCGGATAAAAGGGAGTCTTCAATATATTTAAGTAACGCTGATACCTTTTTTGCCTGTCTTGGCCTTCTGTTTATTCTTTCCCTGCTTTTGGGGTGGTGGGAGTGAAAAGGTTGTGTTGTGGTACACATTTATGAAGTAGCTCATAGTGTTTATGCATATTCTGAGATATATAGATCTATGCTTCTTTGACTTTGGAGCACAACTTTTCTTAGGCCACCCAAAGTGTATTATGTTCTTGAATTTTGTCGTCTGAAAAGTCACTCCATATGATATATTTTCGTGATGTATTTATCTGGATATCCCGTGGATGTTTGGTTGAATGTTCTTTAATTTAATTACTGATTTCTTTTTGTGATTACTGTTGAGAGTCCTAATTAGGTTTATGTTGAGAGTCATAATTAGATTTCATATTATGTGTCTTAGTAGGTTTTTTAATCTTACTTAGTTTATGTCTTCTAGTCCTATTGGGTTTGATATTCATAAGTGTATATATGACTGTTGAATTGTATTAAGATAATCAATCAATAATACAAATTTTTTTTCAATTCTTAATTTTAACATGATATCAGAGCTCCAGGTTTGGGATCCTGGAGGTAATATGAGATAAACATTATATATATATATATATATATATATATATATATATATATATATAAGAGTCTAAGTTGTTGCATTTGTATGCTCCAACTTGAGGGGAAGTGTTGAGAGTCCTAATTAGATTTCCTATTATGTGTTCTAGTAGGTTCTTTAGTCTTACTTAGTTTATGTCTGTCTTGTCTAGTTGATGTCTTTTAGTCCTATTAGGTTTGATATTCATAAGTCTCTATATATATGAATGTTGAATAGTATTTAGATATTCAATCAATAATACAAAATTCTTTTCAATTAGTAATTTCAACAATTACATCTGATATGGACAAAAAAATAGTTGTGTTGCAAGTCAATTAAACTATTGTATTGTGTGCTTCTTAGCCATCTGTTATTGAAGGTCTCCGTGCGATAGTTTTTTCTGGTTTGACGTACCTTGTAGTTGTACTGAAATACCCACAACATATATAAGATTTTTTCGGTTCTATTATCGTGACAAATTATCACTCAATAACTGCTTGAACTCGTGCAGGTTTTGATGATAACAGCATATCATTTGGACCTGTTGAAGGTATGAATGTTGTCATTTGAGTTCTCAGTAATCCAGTTTGCATTTGTGTTCCTCTATCACCTAGTTAAAGCTTGTGGCATGAATTCCTTCTGTGTCTGTGTAGGGGAGGGGGATGACAGTGGTAGTCTGCCTGTAAGGCCAACCAATCAAGAATCTTCTAATTTGATTAGACCAACTATTTATACCGGACAACATATGATTGTAGTTGTGAAAACTCTTGAGGCACAGACTTTAGATTGGAGTTTAACCAATTTGATAGAAAAAGTTTTCAACATAGGAGAGTTTTTGTTGACAACACTCAAATGGCAAAGATTGTTCTCATTCAAGTTTTGGGCACCAATTTTAAACTTCTCTGCAACAATTTGAAACACCCACACCAATTGCACTCATAATTTCCTCGCAAACAATTGGGGAAATGGATTTTGTTCTCTTGAAATTTGGAGCTCTGTGTTTTCTTTGTGCTTTGCATGAGGTGTTTGATCTTTGGGTTTGTTTTGATGTTTTGATTTTGGATTATTTTCATTTGGAACATGGTGTCTAAATCTGATTAGCATCAATTTAGATTTTGTTAGTGTTTGTTTGATGAAGAAGCTTACAAAGGCAAAGGAAATTAAAGGGAAAATTTTGATGTTAATGACTGAGGAAAAACCAATTTTAATAAAGTGAACCGACTGATTCATTTCAGTTATACGGTTGTATCACTATAAGTCGGTCGACTCGGTGAAGGGAAATATGTAACTGACTTACGGTTATATCAGAAAGTGCACTGATGTACAACCTTATTCGCTACATGAAAAATTCACACATCACAGTTATTTATGAGTATCTCATAAGTAAAATACTGAGATCTATGATTGTGAAGAGTATCTTTACCATTACTAGCAGCTTTTCTTTGAACTTTCCTTAATCTCATGAATAAATAAAATTGGAAAACCCTCTTTTGAGGTTAATTGCTAGAGGAAATAGAGAACTGTGGGTGATGGAGAATGCATGGAAGATAAAATATTGAGGTTTTAATGTTTTGTGATATTTTGTAATTAAGAGAAAATATGTAATTTTGATATAGTATATAATATCATAGTAGTTTCTTAGATATTCTAGGATACGGGAAATTAAGTTTTGATTTAGTTTCCTATTTGGATTATGCTGGGTGCATGTATAAAAGCACATCTATTAGGATTTTAGGTAGACATGATTATTGAGAATTGGATTTGATTAATAATATCGAATCCGATTCTTAGATCTAAAAACTAGCTATTTTTATCTCAGTTATTATCTGTGTTCTTATTTCTCCATCAATTTGACATCAAACCCTACTTCCCTGCATCAGTGGGAGAGTAGGATAGAAATGACAATGGGTACGTTTTGAATGTGATATGGTAACAGCTAACAACAACTTGAGCTTCAAATTGATAGATACAGGACCCTCAATGGATGGGAAATTTTTTGTGCCTTCTCAGAAAATAGTTGCTATTTAATGTTGCACCTTTCTGTTTGACTTTTAGGTTTCATGTTGCTTTGCCTATCAATTTATTTTATCTTAGAGAGTTATGCATTGCCTTTGTTAAAGTGTTTTGGTGTGCAGCTATTGGCAGGCCAGCGCTCAATCTTGAAAGGCGTCTGGATCATGATGGACATCCTCTTGCCATCACTACAGCTGATGCAGTTGCAGCAAATGGAGTTCCTACTTGGAGTTGGAGAGAGACGCCTGGAAGTGGTAAGTATTGTAAATTAAAAATTTAAGTCTGAACTTATTTTTCCAAAAGGCAGGCATTTTTTTTTCAAAAAGCATCCAACATTATGTTTCATGTGTGCTCTAGGGATTAGTAGAACTCCAATTTATATCAGTAATGATCTGTCCAAATGAATGTGATCAAAACCGACCCAATTGGTGGAGGCTTTATGTTGACTTTATCATCTCCCTTTACCTCACCATTTTTGCAGGTGGAGACGGTCAGTCATATGGTGGGAGAGTAATAACAGTCAAGTTAGGGGATTACACTAGAAGGATTGGTATTGATGGCACTGCTGATGCCATCAAGGAGGCAATCAAGTCTGCGTTTAGGCTAAGAACTAAACGTGCATTTTGGTTGGAGGATGAAGACCAGATTATCCGGAGTCTTGACAGGGACATGCCTCTAGCGAATTACATTCTTCACCTTGATGAAGGTAAATTTTTGCATGTGGTTTCTATAATGATCATTTTGTTAAAATTTTCTAGTAGATTACATGAAACGCCATGAGGGAAAGGTCCTTTTAAATAGCTGTTATGTGCAAGTGATAGTGAGTAGCTTCTTTCAAGTAGCATTGGTTATGGCAAACATTAAAACAGCCTTTTATAGTTCTGCCATATGACCTTAGAAGGAGCTTTTGACAGATTACTATGATTTTCTTCTCTTTATTACTGAAATTGATTTTTTTCTATTAATGTTATTTTCAGGATTGGCCATAAAGGTGTGCCACTACGATGAGTCAGATCACTTACCAGTCCATAGTGAGGAAAAAATCTTTTACAGTGAAGACGATTACCGTGATTTTCTGGCCCGTCGTGGGTGGATATGTCTGAGAGAGTTAGATGGATATAGAAACATCGATAAGCTGGATGATCTTCAGCCTGGTGTGATATACCGAGGCGTGAGATGAAAATAGAAACAATGTTGTCTTTTTATTGATTTGCTTGCAGTGCTCTTCGGAAGACTGCAATAAAGTCAATCTTCACATAAAATGCCTGTAATTTTCCATAATACTCACAGTGCTCTGCAAGGATTGTAGTTATGATCCTTCATCTTGACACAGCTGTATGATGTTTCTTGATAGGACATGGACCAGAGTCTCTGGGGAAAACTCCGTTCCTTAACATTGTGATCTACACATTGTATGTAATGTTCTTTTCAGTGGAAAAATGAAGTTGTTTAATGTTTCTATTTTGGTAATTTTTTTACCGTATCTCTTGATTCCTGTTAATATATTCATTTTCATCTTCTTTGCGACAGAACTCTACCAATCTAGTGGACTTTAATTTTTAAGAAAAACTTATCTTCTAACCTTTGAGGTTTTTCTTGAGTTTTTAATTGTTTAGATTAATCATTCATATTTTAACATTGAGTTGATAGAAATTTTGATTGATGCAATGTCATAATGTGAAAGGTCGATCGAAGCAAATTAAAACCTCAAGGACATAACATGGTTTTCCAATTTTCAATTAATCCACTAAATCTCTCATGGTTTTTAAAATATAATTTTCCTCCTCTTTTAAAAGGAACTAAAAGTTTGTGTCAAGTGTTTTATCAAACACAACAGTATTTAACTTTATGTTTTACCAAAACCCGCTTTAAAACTCATTTTTACTGTCATAAACTTAAATTATAAAGGAAATTTGTGAATTGGAAGTTTTTTCAACGTTTGTTTTATCGAAAGCCATAGTTAAAATAAAATTTAAAAGAGGGAATTTGGAGTATTTTTATCCTTCAAAATCAGCTATAACCTATTATGGAGTAAATTGCACATTGTTTGAGAGAGTTTGTGAGGAGTAAAGAAACGGAGGTTGGTTGGTGAGCCCTAGTGATATAGGAGAGGCTATCTAGCTTGGTTCGTATAGCACTTGTTGGGTTAAAGACTTTTTGTTGCTATATGTTACTGCCTATATGCTGATCTATTGACCCTATTTGTTCAGATGGGTATTGAAACGGAGGTTGGTTGGTGAGCCCTAGTGATATAGGAGAGGCTATCTAGCTTGGTTCGTATAGCACTTGTTGGGTTAAAGACTTTTTGTTGCTATATGTTACTGCCTATATGCTGATCTATTGACCCTATTTGTTCAGATGGGTATTGAACCTATTTGTTACTGCCTAAATGCTGATCTATTGACCTATTTGTTCAGATGGGTATTGACCCTATTTGTTACTGCCTAAATGCTGATCTATTGACCCTATTTGTTCAGATGGGTATGGGTGTTCACCCCAAAGTTGTTGCGCAGATGGATCCTGCACTTAGAAGCACAACACATTCGTGACTGCCCAAAGTATTTCTCAAAATTTCAGACCATTCTCCACAAAATAACTCAGAAGTAGAATTCAAACAGGATCTATTAAATTTTCTGCTCCTTTTATCCTAATACAAGTTTAGCAGAGGGAATTAAGAAGTTCATGTTTCTTTGTTCTTACATCGACAGCCATACAAAGTTTAGCAGAGGGAATTAAGAAGTAGAATTCAAACAGGATCTATTAAATTTTCTGCTCCTTTTATCCTAATACAAGTTTAGCAGAGGGAATTAAGAAGTTCATGTTTCTTTGTTCTTACATTGAAAGCCATACAAAAGTTTAGCAGAGGGAATTAAGAAATTGTTCATGTTTCTTTGTTCTTACAATGACAGCCATACAAAAAAGCACACTTGGCAATACATGATATATTTCCTGTCAATCCGATATAATGTGTGCCGATAATGTGTGAATAGATGATTCACGACACTCCCAACACAAGGAGGTAACAAAAAATGGCAGCAAAAAGAAAGGATTTAGCTCTCTATTGCTCATCCCAATCATCATTCTTGTATGATACAAGAGTGTCAACCTTATGAATCTGTAAAACATGAACAGACAGAATAAATTTATGCCAACAAAATTTTATGGTATGAATCTTAACAGAATAGTTTTCTCCTACAAGAGGACTTACCTTGGTATCAAAAGAATGCAATTTAACCATTTGTGGATTCGCAATCAGCTTGGGGTCACTCTCGATCCAAGTGAATGGGACTGCAACATCTTTATCAGCGTATGCTAGCACATCAAACACACCTAATTCCGAACAAGGCAAATAAAAACTTAATAAAAAAATCAACAAAAGTATACTGTATAACAAACCAAAAACCATGTGTAGACAATGGTCCTTACAGGGTTCATCAAGACAAGGCAAGTAAGTGATGCTTGAAGCAATCTGTCTCATGATTGCTTGAATCTCTCTCATAATTTCTTTGTCACTCTTCTCCCTTGAGACACTGAAATGTGAAATTACACAAGAAAGAAAAGAAAGAATTCAACCACACACTTGAGAAGCAAAATTGCAGCATTTAAGAATAAAGAACATGAGTAATGTACTGAAATTCCATATTGAATCAAATTACCCCTTCTCAACGACTTCATTATCAGTCTCAATGCTGAAGTTCCATCTCTCTAAGACCTCATTTGTTGCCTTGGTCATTATTACCAGAACAACCCTCTGCAACTTCCCAGCTTCAAGCCATTCTTTACACAAATTTGAGATTCCAATATTCAGCCATCAAACATTAAATAAGCACATCAAAGTATAAACCCTCCAACAAGCTGAGCATAATTAAACACTAAACAATGACATCAAAGCATAAACCGTCTAGATGGTTGCTAAGCATAGTCAAATACTAAACAAGCACATAAAAATATAAACCCTCTAGTTGGTTGCTGAAAGCTGAGCATAGTCAAAGACTTAAAACATTAAGTGTCCGTTTTGAACCAAATAAAAATGGAATTCATTTCATTTTCAAATGAATTGAAAATAGAATTAATTTATAAATGAATTGAAATGAAATTTCATATTTGGTTTTCTTATTTTAAATTGTAGAATTCATTTGAATTCTCATTAAAGTGTTTGAAATAAATGAATTTTTTTTAAGAGAGAGAGAGAGAGAGAGAAAAGGAGAGGGGAGAGAGAGGGAAAGAGATAGTATTTTTGTCAACATAACTTTTTACCCTTCGTTTTATTGAATTCATTTGTAAATTTTATCAATTTTGATAAATTTGCATACAAGCAAACTCAATTCCATTGTGAATTCATTTCGAAATGAATTCTAGAGTTTTTCTTTTCTTTTCCAAACATGACATAGAATTCGACATGAATTTCATAAAAATTATAAAATTTATTTGTTCCAAACAAAAGTGTTAGTATAAACAATTGTTTGCTACAGCCTTGCAAGTAATGAACAAGGGTTTTTAGTTTAATATTTTCTCATTAACCAAACAATGCCGAAAAAGGGAAATGAACAAGGGTTTTTAGTTTAACATTTCTTACATTTTCTCATATACCGAACAATGCGAGAAAAAGAAAAGTCAACATATATGGGCAGATAAAACTTACCAGAAAGCTGAGCAGTCAGGTTGGCAATGAAGGATTTAACTCCCTCATCTTGAGTGAGCAACATTGGGAGCCCATATTTCTTCACCTTCCCAAAACTTTCTTCTGGATAAACTCCGCGATTGTAGAGTATACTAAACAAGCCGACCAATCAAGATTACTTCCTAATACGAAACCATAATTACAAAAATCAATGAAAAAAAGAGACGAGAATCAAGATCCAATCAACGATCCTTACCTGTTTGCTGCATAACCTGAAAAAGGAGTCAACGAGAAACACAAAGATTAGCCAAAAATTCTCAAAAAACCCAACAAACATATAGAGAATTGAATTAAATAAGTGGGTCAAAACGCTTCAAAAGAGACAGTAGCTTACCAAAGAACTCACTGACAATTGCTGCAGATCCGCGTAGAGTGATGATGTCTTTAGCGACTGTTTTTGATGCCATACGTTCTCTTCTAGTAAAATCTATTGTCAATAAAAGAATCTAGGTTCGTATCAAACAAGGTTCAAGGGAAACGAATTGCGGTTATTTTTTAAACAAACCCCCCAAAAAAAACTGATTAGGGATTTTATTGAAACAGAGGAGAGAAAAATGGGTAGGTTTTATTGCTAAAATCAAAGAGCGGGATTTTGCGAGATCAAAAGAAAAGAGAAGTTGGGACTGGGATTTATGAGAGTAGAAATCAAAGAAATTATGATTTGATGGTGTTAGAGGAATGCGATTCGTCTGAAGAAATATAGGTTAGGGTTTGAGCAACTGATTGGGAAGCTGTATAACGGCTAGTTTTCTAGTTACGTCTCCGAGCCAACGGAAACATTTTGAAATGCGCGTTTAACGGTAAGAAAGTGGGCCGGCCTTTTACAGTATTTATTAATTTTAAATTTTAGTGGGATCAAATTTAAGTTTATTTTAATTAATTCTTTGATATTATTTATGGAATATTTCTTTGATATTAAACCCTCAATTTTATGGTCAAGATATCAGTACATTTTCATATGTTTTCATGTAAAATGTATAAAGATGAAAATTTAATTTCATATAAAATGAGTTTAATGTAAAATTATGAATTTTTTCGTTAAATTTTCTTTATTTGTTGAAGTATAAAAATAAATGAAAAAATACAATAAATAATAAATAATAAAATTTTAGTGGTATGATATATAAGAGAGAAATTTTAAGAAACTGAAAAGCAAGTATTTTTACTAAGAAAATGTTATTTTTCATTCATTTGTGAAACAATTTATGACAAATAAAAACTCAATAAATTATTTTCTTTTATAATGGTAGTTTTTGTATAGAATAATTTTAAATGTAAAATAATTTCCATTCAATTATGATGAAAATATCATTTTAAATGATAAATATTTTCCACTAATGATTTTGATAAAACAAACTGAAGCTTGCGTAAGAAAATGATGACATGAGTTAATAATTTATCGTGAACAATCATTATTAATTAATTATACAATTATGTGATGTAAATTTCTCATTTAATAATTGCTCAATGAAGCATCTAAGCTTTAGCTGGATGGTTGAGTAGATCTATTTTTTTTTTGCCAAAAATGCTTGAGAGTTCGTTTTCAACTATAGTGTGATAGGGTGAGAATTTTTTTTTTTTCCAATAATCTAATATGAACTAGTATTTACATTTAATTCGTGTTTAAGAACGAATGCTGACACACGTCGATAAGATGCTAACCTCCCCATAAAAAAGATTTTAATAAATAAAAAAATAATTGCTAGTCAAAGCAAAATGTCATTGGCAATTAAGCTTTACTAGTAGGGCCAACAAAAATGAAAACATATATTAATCTTCAAATTAATCACTGCAAGCTAATAAAAAATTGATAATTGATCCTTTAAAACAAATAAGGAAATTTGAAAAACTTGATTTAGCACATTTGTGATAGAATGTTATGCCTTTTTATTTGTGATATAATGTTATGCCTTAGAAATCAAATAGAAAGAGAGAGAGTGAATGATATCCTTGAAATTAAATTTAAATCCATTTATTTAATCATTGGCATGACATTTATTAATCAAGATAATTAATAAAATTCTTCAACAAATATGGTAAGGTCATGTCATATGGGATTAATATATAACAACAATTATGCGCATGAAGTGATTTATGTTTTTACGAAATTGATTTAGTGTTTGAAAAACTATTTTATTATTATTTCATCAAATATTAAAATTTTATAGTTTTACAATTATTTTATTATAAGCCATTTCATAAAACATTTATAAATTACAAATTGTTTTCACCGTTTAGATCAAATGGGTTACTTAGCTCAAACGAAAGTACTTTTTATATTTTTTCTCGTTTTGTTGAAAATTCATTAAGCACATTTAATCTCAATTTTCTCTTATCTCCATCTAATTAAATGTCATATCCACAAAAAGATTTTATTTATGTTTGGTATAAAACATCATTTACTCGATCATAGGTGTTGAATCATGAAAAAGAGAAAGGGAGAAATTTGAGGTGCGGAGAAATCGACAAAAATTGATTCTCCTTATGCATGAATCTAAAGACTTTGATGCTACCTAAGGTTGGTGGTCTTATCCACATGCATATACGAATCTTCTTTTCCTGCATGCCCTCCCTTTTCCTTTGAGGTGTCGACATCATGAATTCATCTATTTCCTCGTTTTCTTTCTAACATTTCACCTACTAATGTTAACATTTATCAATATTGCAATGATTGTTATACATCCACTACAAACATTCGGATAAACCATCCTATAAATACCGTAAAATTATCAAGCCGTAATTGAGTATGGTTACGAATCTAATTAAACAAGTCAAGTTGATCAGTATTTATTTTCAAACTTAACTCATTTAATTTATAAAAATCTTTAAAATTCTATTTTAAAATTTTCAATTCTCCCACCGAAAGAGAGTGAGATAAAAAATTCAATCTCTAAATAGATCAATGAGTCATTAACCAAGAAAATATATTCGTGTGGCTAGTAATCGTGTTTTGCCTATGAAGGAGTATTATGGTTATGGTTAATTTGGCTATGATCTAATGGGTAATCATGTATCTTTAAAAATAAAGTTTCAAATTCAAATCTCACATTTGATTATAAAAAAAAAAAAAGGAAATAAAATGAAGAGCATTATAGTGAAGACATTTTGTTAATTTTTTTTTTCATGTTCAAGTGAGTTGAACATGTGTTTTTCAACATTGTCAGGGTTTAAGGCCAACATAGAAGACATGCAATATGGATAGAAGACATGCAATGAGCAATTTTTGATTAAATAAAATTTAAAGTTAATATTTTAAATCCGTTAAAAATTATATTGATAATTTTAAAAAACTTTACTGATAATATTATTTTTCAAATTTTACATTTATATCAACGTTATCAATAAATTTTTTTAAAATTAACGATATGATTTTGAACTTACTAAGAATCGGATAAAATAGATTTGTCACGTATACAATGTGATCTATATTTCATAAAAATAATTTTATAAATAAATGTCCTACTGGAATCATTGCCATAAAAAGTACAATGAGTTTGTATAAATAAAGAAAGTACAGTACCCATTTTTTTGGTATGCATTAGCCAGTTGGTTTGAATGGATTTTTCATTATTTCAACCCAACACCTAACATCTGCAATCAAGAACCGAATCATGAGATCACCATTCGGATGCTTACTCGAAAATTTAGGGTATGTTTGGATAAAGTTATCAAAAATTGTTTTCATTTTTTTTTTATTTATGTTTAACAAACAGGTTTCAAAAGTAATTTTTTTAAAACAGTTTTCAAAAACTGTTAGTTTTATGAAAACTATTTTTTGAAAACTCAAAATTGATATTTTCTGACATAATTTTCAAAAAATAGTTTTAATATTAGTGTTCACTTCTCTGTTTCATTATTCTTTCATGGTATATAAAAAATATTAAAATTTTGAAAATAAAATAATATTAATTATTTTTAAGTATTTAGTAAATATGAGAAATAAAATTAATATATATTTTAAATTTAAACTCAAAATAATTATAAGGTGTATCGAAACAGTTTTCAAAATAAATTTATCAAACAACATTTCATTGTTTTCTGTTTTGAAAACAGTTTTCAAGTTACAATTATCCGAACATGTTATCAGAAAATTGTTTTCAGTTTTCATTTTCGAAAACTGAAAACAGCGAACTGTTACCCGCGCTTATATTTCAAATTTCAACATATTAAGACTTATGTCTCGCTCCCAAACTAAAAAAAACACCTAGCTCAATACTTTGAAACATTAATTTAGTGATAAGGGAGGGGTACCCTTTGTTAAGCTCATGATCTCCATTGAATTAAAAAAAAAGGAAGCTGCAAAGAGTGTTAATTTATTGCATAGACCTCCAAAGTTGCCTAACACAAACGAGAAGAATCAAATACTCATTTTGAAATTATTCATATATTATGGTTCAAGTGGCATAATTTTCTCACAAAATATGTGTCTTCTTCCACATTATCTATAAAAATGCACACCAACCTTGTCTGGTTGAATGATAATATATTCATATGAGAATATATCTTTTTAACCACGAGTCAAACACACCTTAACAGTGTGCTTCCTCTCATTCTCCACACGCCAACGGCAATCCACCACGTGTCTGTTCTGATTAAGGAACGTTAATCAATACCATTAATACGCTAATCACACGCCTATCTAAAGACTGAATATCATGAGTTCATGACTAAGTAGTTCCCTACTTTGGTACACTGAGGAATAAAGCTGTACTATAAGGTCCCAAGATCAGACGGCCAGGATTTGTAATTGATCATATTATCAGTGAATCTCTGATAAAAGCAATAATTCCAGGTGCGTGTGGGATTGATAAAATCAAATGACAGTGTTACAATGGGATCTTGTGGTCTCAGGTGTGTGTGGGTCTGATTTTTGGTAAATTGACAATGTGTACTTCTCTTTTTGTTATTTTTGATAAGCAGAAAAGTAGATAAAGGAATGTGTTTGCCCTAATTACAAAAAAGAACCAAAAAAAGGGAATGGACTTTGTTTTTTCTTTTTTTTCCATTAGGTAGGGCAGCCAATGACCATTTCAAATTTTCAATGACTGTATGATAAAAGACTTAGTATTTGCAAATTACAATGAATTTAGAACTAAATTTTTGGGATTAAAAAGTGAACTTTGATTCAATTTTCCACAAAAAGAAATGACTGTTTAATGAGGAAAACAAAACAACATTTAATTTCATCTCCTAGCTAGGAATGACGATACTTTTTTTTTGAGAATGAATGACGACCCAGTTGAAGACAAGTGTGTCTGATAAAATTTGACTGCAGAGTCTGTTAAAGATTCTTGGTGGATACATAATTAAATATTATTTAATGAGTTGAATCCAAAAGGGATAGGGCATATAAGCTGAGACAAATTGTGATGATGGTGACTGTGTTTTTTTGTTTATTTATATGAATTCAAACGACCCACTAGCATGTGTAGAGCAGTAAAGCACTAATCCACTCTAAAAAGAGACACGTGATTTCTTCACACTTTCGCAGGTTGATCTTTTTTGAACCTCCTTTAAACCAATCCAATTGCTGCCACTCTTATTTATTAGTGCTATTGTTATTTTCAAAGGAATTCTAATGTTTCAGTTTTTCTGTTTTCTGCTAAATTGAACTGGGTTTTCATTGTTTTTATTGTCAAGACATTGATGGAAGTTGTATCTTGTAGGTCTTATTGATTGCAGGGTATCTCTCTTTTAGTAGTCGTCTTCAAGTTTTTAGTTTGGTGAGAGCTATGTTGAACTGGGATTTCTTTTCAAAGGATTTAATGGATATCTCTTTAGAGCTAGCAAATGCAGCATTTTTTATAATGCTACTGACTTGGATTTTGCTGAGAACAAGTAGGAGGGATGATATGGTGCATAGAGTAGTAGGAGAATTCAGTCTCTTTACAAAAATCACTCTTTTCTCTAATGTTATAATCTCTATCTTCCATTTGGGTTTGGCAGTTTGTGAATACTGGAATCATAAAATTGTCTGTCTTAAATCTGTCATTTCAATTATGACTTGGGTTTCAGCTACTGTAATTACTGTCTATTCAAAAAATAGAGTCCTTGTAGGACAGAGAAGATGGCCTTTGGTTCTAGTTCTTTGGTGGGTATTTTCCTGCATTCTTGATTTATTTTCTGTCTCTATTTACCTCATAACCCATTTAAGATCAGCAAAACTTCCTCATCTTTTTCCAGAACCTAACATTGTTGATTTGGTTTCATTGCCTATGTTGATACTACTCTGTTTCAATGTTCTTCCTGTAATTAGTTGTACTAGGAAACACATTGATCTTGAACACCCACTACTTCAAAAAGAGGATGAAAATTCTTCTACTAATAGTTTTATTAATGCTGGAATTTTGAGCCGAATCACGTTTCAATGGCTTAATCCTATTTTTAGAAGGGGTAGATTTCAAAAACTTGAACTATCTCATATTCCTTCAGTTCCTCATTCCGAAACAGCAGAAAGTGCTTCGTCCTTGCTGGAGGAATCACTTAGGAAGCAGAAAATGGAGGCCTCTTCATTGCCAAAATCCATAACCTTTGCTATATGGAAATCTCTGGTTATAAATGCAGTTTTTGCAGGTATTACATTGTTCTTCTATTAATTTTCAGATTCTATATATGCAGCAGCTTTTTATGTGACCATGTCCATTTTTGTTATTGTTGTAGGAATTAATACAATTGCATCCTATATCGGTCCCTTTTTGATAAAAAACTTTGTGAATTTCTTATCGGAAAAGCATGACAACTCAAGCTATATTCATGGTCTGATTCTTGCATCAATCTTCTTCTTCTCAAAGACAGTGGAGTCTATAAGTCAGAGACAATGGTATTTTGGGGCTCAACGAATTGGCATTCGTCTGCGAGCAGCTCTTACTGTCTTGATTTACAAGAAAGCTCTGTCAATCAAATTTGTAGGTCCCTGCAATGGTAAAATCATTAATCTGATCAATGTGGATGTGGAGAGAATTGGGGATTTTTGCTGGTATATTCATGGAATTTGGTTGCTACCAATTCAAGTACTTTTGGCCTTGGTAATCTTGTATAGGAATCTAGGTGCAGCTCCCTCGTTTGCAGCCCTCTTTGCCACAGTTTTTGTGATGGTGAGTAACACACCATTAGCCAATAAGCAAGAGAAACTTAACTCGAAAATTATGGAAGCAAGGGACTCGAGAATAAAAGCAACTTCAGAGACTTTGAAGAGCATGAGAGTTCTGAAATTGTATTCATGGGAATCCACTTTCTTGAAGAAGCTTCTTCAGCTTAGAGAAACTGAGAGAAACTGGCTGAAAAGGTACCTATATACTTGCTCAGCAGTTGCTTTTCTCTTTTGGGCTTCGCCAACTCTAGTATCTGTCATCACTTTTGGTGTCTGTGTTTTGTTGAAAACGCCTCTAACATCAGGCACGGTTCTCTCTGCTCTGGCAACTTTCCGAATTCTACAAGAACCTATTTACAACCTGCCAGAACTCATTTCTATGATTGCTCAAACAAAGGTCTCTGTTGATCGCATCCAAGAGTTCATCGGAGAAGAAGATCAAAGAAAGTTGAATCCTTCTCATACCTCAAGATCATCTGATATTGCAATAGAAATTGAGACAGGAGAATATGCTTGGGATACAGGTGATCAAAACTTGAAGAGGGCTACAATCAAAATAACAGAAAGGATGAAAATAATTAAAGGACAGAAGGTTGCAGTTTGTGGGTCGGTTGGTTCAGGCAAATCAAGTCTCCTCTGCAGTATACTTGGTGAGATTCCAAAGATTTCTGGTGCAGGAATTAAGGTTTATGGGACAAAGGCTTATGTTCCCCAAAGCGCTTGGATTCAAACAGGTACCGTTAGAGAGAATGTATTGTTTGGGAAAGATATGATGAATGCTTTATATGAAGAGGTTTTGGAAGGATGCGCTCTGAATTGGGATATTGAGATGTGGATTGATGGAGATTTGAGCGTGGTGGGAGAAAGAGGGATGAACTTAAGCGGAGGACAAAAACAAAGGATTCAACTGGCAAGAGCAGTTTATAGTGATTCAGATGTATATATTTTGGATGACCCTTTCAGTGCTGTTGATGCGCACACCGGAACTCATCTGTTCAGGGCAAGCAACATTTTATCATTGTTTTGGCTTTTATTTGTTTATCTTTTCTGTTACTGCACCATCATATTTTCTGTTTGGATGCTTAGATGCAACTGAAGTTTGAAATGTTTTCCTTCCTTTACAGAAATTTCTCATGGAACTCTTGTCTAATAAGACTGTTGTGTATGCTACACATCAGTTGGAATTTCTAAATGCTGCAGACCTTGTTCTAGTAAGTATTAACATAAATTCAAGGCCATGATTCCAAAGAACTTTAACAATATTGTCCTCTCATGTCTCTGATTTCCCAACATTTAAATGCATATTTTTAGGTTATCAAAGATGGATTCATTGTTCAATCTGGAAAATATGAATATTTGGCTGCTGATTCCGATGGTGAACTTGTTAGACAAATGAATGCCCATAAAAAATCACTCGACCAAGTGAATCTACCTCAAGAAGATAATTCTTTACGAGGTAGACCTTGTCAGATAAGTCAAGCTGAAGTCACAGAAGAAAAATTTCAAGATCCCACTACCAGTGACAAGTTCACAGAGAGAAATATAGAAGAAGAAACAGAAACTGGTAGAGTGAAATGGAGCGTTTACTCGACCTTTATTACTGCTGCCTATAAAGGAGCTCTTGTTCCAGTAATCCTTCTCTGCCAAGTTCTCTTCCAAGGGCTACAAATGGGCAGCAACTACTGGATTTCTTGGGCAACAGGGGAGGAAGACAAGGTCAGTAAAGGGCAGTTGATGGGGATATTCGTTTTGCTCTCTGGTGGAAGCTCTATCTTTATATTGGGAAGGGCAGTTTTTCTAGCAACCATTGCAGTAGAGACTGCTCAATGCCTTTTCTTTGGTATGACTACATCAGTTTTTCGGGCACCCATTTCATTCTTTGATTCCACGCCTTCTAGCCGAATCCTGAGTAGGGTCAGTTTTCTTCTGTCTCACTCTTTCTTCTAACTTCAATTGCTTTTGTTTTATTTAATTTGTACATTTATCTCCGGAAATTGATATTCCTGTCACTACCTTCTTTATTACAGGCCTCCACAGATCAAAGCACAGTAGATACAGATATTCCTTATAGATTAGCTGGACTAGCATTTGCACTTATCCAGCTGTTAAGCATCATCATCCTAATGTCACAGGTTGCTTGGCAAATCTTCCTTCTCTTCCTTGCCATTTTTGGAATCTCTATGTGGTATCAGGCAAGTGAAAAACAAATTTAAGCTCGTACTGCATTTTTTTTCGGAGTTCCTAAAGTTAACTCTCTATCCAAAGAAGAAAAAAATACATTCTGCATAAACGTCTATTATCTATTTCTCTGCAGGCATATTATATTACAACTGCTAGAGAACTAGCCAGGATGGTTGGAATTCGAAAGGCTCCAATCCTTCATCACTTCTCTGAATCCATCATGGGGGCAGCAACAATCCGTTGCTTCAATCAGGAAGATCGCTTCTTGATGAAAAATCTTAACTTGATTGATGATTATTCTCGCATAGTCTTCCACAACTCCGGAACAATGGAATGGCTGTGTGTTCGGATCAACTTCCTCTTCAACCTCGGCTACTTTCTTGTTCTAGTCATCTTGGTGACCTTGCCAAGGTCAGCCATTGATCCTAGTAAGCTCCCATAATCCCTCATCTTTACTTATATAAACAACAATTGGCAACCTAGTGCAAATCATTGAAATAAAATCGAATTTTTATTTTTTTATGTTAACTTCATATTTTAAGCTTATTTTGTTTGATTTTTGTGCTAGTTTGAATTTCAACCCCTTTACATTTTTCCCTTGAAGTTGCTCCTGTTTGACCCTTAAACATCAAGTTTAAATTGACAGCGTGGTTATTATGATCTCAGGCTTGGCAGGTCTTGCAGCCACCTATGGTTTGAACCTAAATGTTCTCCAAGCTTGGGTGATATGGAATATGTGCAATGTTGAGAACAAAATGATATCAGTAGAGAGAATTCTTCAATTCACAAACATACCTAGTGAAGCTCCTCTACTGATTGAGAATTGTAGACCAAAGCCTGAATGGCCAGTAGATGGAAGAATTGAAATAGAAAACCTCCATGTCAAATATACTCCAGCTCTCCCTATGGTTCTGAAAGGAATAACTTGTACATTTCCCGGAGGGAAGAAAATAGCAGTCGTGGGAAGAACAGGAAGTGGAAAGTCCACCTTGATCCAAGCTCTTTTCCGGGTGGTGGAGCCGTCAGAAGGACGGATTCTTATCGACGGTTTGGATGTTTCTAAGATTAGTTTGCAGGATCTAAGGTCTAGGTTGGCTATAATTCCCCAAGATCCAACATTGTTTCAAGGAACCCTAAGGATCAATCTGGATCCTTTCCAGCAACATTCAGACCAAGAAATCTGGGAGGCAAATTAAAACTAAGACTCAAAACTTTGTTTCTTCAAAAAATATTATGTTAAAAGATAAGTTTTCACTGAATTTAATTACTTTATTATCAGGTCCTCAAGAAGTGTCGTCTTGAAGATATAGTAAGGCAGGATCATCGGAGCCTTGATGCACCCGGTACTGAAATCTACTTTGTTAAAACATTTTTGTTGTTGATTTTCAAAATAAAACTTGATTTTATATTTGGGATGGTTTGGAAAAATCAAAGGAAATAAGATGGTGTAGTCGACTACAGGAAGGGGATAGTCGACTACATGAATGGAGTGATTGTCAAGAATTGGACAAAAGTTTTGGTTAGTCAACTACATACCTGTGTAGTGAACTACAGACTCCTGTTAATTGAAAATTTATAGGTGCCAGTCAGGTATAGTCCAGTCGACTGGACCTTCTGCAGTCCATTGGTCTTCAACCTGATGGATTTTTGTTCATCTTCAAAAGTTTGTACCTATTTTTATAAATGTTTTCAATAGTTAATTAATGCTGAAATCAAGCTATGAAATGGTGCAGTAGCCGAAGATGGAGAAAATTGGAGCGTAGGACAAAGGCAACTTGTTTGCCTGGCTAGGGTGCTACTAAAGAAGAGGCGGATTTTGGTGTTGGATGAGGCCACAGCTTCTATTGATACCGCCACTGACAATCTGATACAGGAGACAATAAGATATGAAACAAGCAGATGTACGGTCATCACTGTTGCACATAGGATACCCACTGTCATTGACAATGACTTGGTCCTCGTCCTGGATGAAGGTAAGCAGAAAGTTTTTCTACTTCCTATTTGTTAAAACTACACAGAATTCACTTCCAAAGCTTTAGGTCTCAAACGATTTGACTGACTGACAAAAATTCTCTACTTAATGCAGGCAAGGTTCTCGAGTATGACTCCCCAAGGAGATTGCTTGAAGATAATTCTTCTTCATTCTCAAAATTGGTGGCAGGATTTCTGAGAAGATCATCCAAGAGTAAATACTAGAGGAATCTGCCTTGAGGACAGGCAACATGAAACTAACTCATTTAGCTTAGATTGGCAATTACTCGTTAATATTGTACCAGAATCTGATGGACAAAAGTATTTAGATCATGAGCAACAACAATAACAATTGACAGTAGCCTCAAGTCAGGAAACATTTCTAAGCCATAATAAATAAATATGAAAACTAATAGCATTTATGACTCTTTAGTTGCACGGCAGGATAACAAATATTGTTTAGTCCAATTTATTTACCAATGTATCTTCTTATTCTGCCCTAGCCTTTTGTTCTCTTATTGATCACATATTTAACCTAAGATTTGAAAGAAAATAAAGGTGGGAGGAAGGAAGAGGAAGAAGAGGGAGATGAAAGAAAAGTGAGTACAAAGCACTTTTCTATCATTTAGTATGAATGATAAGTTAGAGTAAATAAAATGTGTGATGATTGATATTTTCTTCTTACATATACAAATCACAATACTCTTAAATTGAATTATTGGAGAGTGGAAGCTAAAATGAGTAAAAAGTTTTCGTCATCTTTTTTTTTTTTTTTATCTCATTTTTCTTCACTACTAATAAAACCATAACGTCTATATAACTGTGTGCATCTACATATATGTTGACAGTTTAGAGAATTTGTCAATTATGTCGTGAATTACCTACTTATCTTTATATCACCTCAAGACGAGAAAAAAGATGTACATCCTAATACAAAGGAGTGCGCCTAAAAAAAAGCGTACACCTTTTAGGAATGTACTAACAAAAAACGTGTGTAAGGCGTTCCCACCACAAAAGGCGTATGCCTCAACTTTATTTTTTTAGCCCTATTTTCGGAACATCACGATTATGCTTTTAAAAACATTGCTTATAATATTTCAAAATAGAGAAGATCAATCTCCTTATATTAAAATTATTTTTTTCTGTTGAAATTTTGTCTCTAAAATTCACATACTCAAATTTTGGGTAAAAACACAACCACAACAATTAAATAGACAAAATAAACGAAGAGTACAACAATTTAACGCTGTTCAACAACCTCTTTACCTACATCCACCAACAAACCCACCGTTTTAATAATCTTCAATTACAATTTTAATAAGAGCAAAGTTACTAAACTCTCGTTACTTTACAATCCAAAAACCTTAATACAACCATATCTCACAATCTAGCTCTAGTTGTAAGTAGTCTCTCTACTTGACAACCCAAAATCCTAATACATCAAAAACTCTTCTCCTAACTCTAGTAGTAAACCCATTTGATTTACAATGTATATTGAAATTATGAGTGTGCATTAAGCCTTCTCTAGGACCTTAGAATTCTTAATACTAATAGGAAAAGAACAAAAAAAAAAAAATTAGTAAACTACTAATTACTAGAAAAAACAATAATCTAATAGGAAATTACTTCTACTCCTATAAAAATAAACAACTATAAAATAAGAAACTATTTTTTCCAAAAAAAAAAAAAAATCTAACAGGAAACTAATACTACTCGTACCAGAATAAACAACTGTAAAATAAGAAACCCTTTTTTCTAAAATAAATTAAAAAAAAATTGTAAGAATTTAAACCAAAATGCTAAGACTTTCTAATAAGAGCTCTTTAAAAACGCATGTTAAGTTTTCAACTTTTATTGGTTTAGATGATGAAAAGTTAGACAGGTGATCAATTAAAAATCTAATGTTCTGTCAAACTAATAAATATGGAAAAGTTAAGAAAATTGTGAAGGACGAATTTAATATTTTCCGTTACTTCTGTATAATATATTGACAGTATTGATGCACATGATACTCTTTTGATCTTTTTCCTAAATTGCAGAAAGTTTCTGTTTCTCACCCTTTACTTACACATTGATATTAATGGAAACTAGAATTACATGGAAACCGAAATACCCTTGAATTTACTGCTGCTTTCTCTCTATATATATTCTAAGTACTTCCACGACTTCTTTATTTTAAAAGATTTGAGAGGAGCACAGGCAAGTTTCAGGTTTGCAACTTCTGTTTTATGCTATTGTGTTCAAGCAATTAGTAGATTCAATATTTGTTTTACTCTTGAATGTTTATTGTTCTTGCCTGTTAAATCTAAAGTATATTAGTGGGTAGTGCCATGCTATTCTTAGAAGCTTGCTGATTAAGAGTTAAATCCAAGTTTTTCATAGTGACTTTTGTCAAACATATTTATGTCAAACTTTAGGGAATAGAGAGAATTTCAAGTTTTTTTCTCCATCTCATAATGAAGAATATTTTTTATCTAGAAAAATTTTATAACCCAAATGTTGAGCCAATACTTAGGATCTCTTTGAGAGTTTTGAGGGGATGTGAAAGAGAGGTAATTAAGGGGAAGACAGAGGATGGTAGTTATATCTTACCTTTAATTGGATGTTAAAAAAATAACAGAAGGATATACCATCATCTTGTTTGGTTAGGAGGGCGGAGGGGAGGAGAGGAGATTGATAAGTTATAATTATTATAATATTTTAAATATACCCTTATAAAATTTAACCATTAGAAAAATAATAAAACTGAAATCTCACAACACATTAATAACACACAATCATTTCCCTTTCCATATCCAAAATTGATAGAAATATTTGATACAATCATGTTTAAATCATAAACTTTATTAGTAATTTTAGAGAACTTAATTGGTAATAATAATATAGATGTAGAACCAAAAATAATGTTACCAATAAAATTTATTAAAATTACTAATAAAATTTTACACGAATCTAAAATTTCAATTTTAGACTCATCTAACATAGTATTCCTCCAAAGTAAGACTTAAAAATCCACTTTTTAAAAGGGATTGTGATCCCTTTCTTACCTTCCTTTTTTGGGCTAATATCACCGAAATGGTTATATTTAAGTTTTAAAATCAATCAGTTTCCCTATTAATTTTAGACTAGTTTCAAATCTCTCCCCCTAACCAGTCAAATCTAAAAAGATTTACCGTGTTGGGCAACCTGACGAAATGACCAGATTACTCCCACTTTATTTCCCCATTTTCACCCTAAGCTCCTCATCACTGCTGTGCTGCTCGTCAATGTAGATAGAGAACTCAATTGTCCCTCCAGTAATCTTCCCCTGCGGTGGCAACTCGCCTTACGCCCGTCCCACGGTGCCGTTCGCCATCCTCTTAATATCTTTTGACATGGGCTCCATCACTACCACCTCCTCCTCCGCATTTTCCGGATCCTCCTCTGACACCATCGCCTCCTCCAATTTCGAGGAGCCGCTCCTCCTCGAAGAACTGGGCATCAACACAAGAAAGATTTGGTGCAAAACCTAATCCATCCTTAACCTTGAACCCCAATCTCCATGAAGACGCCGACTTATCGGGTCCCTTCCTTCTTGTTTGCATCTGTACTGGTGCTTAAGCTTCATCGGTTACTGTACGCTCCAATGGTTTTAATTTTTTTTTGGGTTTATCCCGGCACAGATCTTTTAACTCTTTGACCTAGTTTGGTATCAACTCTTTAAATACATTCTTCACGAAAATGCAACAAAATTCTTTCATTTCGATATTATTATAAGATGAATATTTATTTCAAAAGTTAAACTTAAGAAAATCATTGATCCAATGAAATTTTGTTTTAAATTTTTCTATCGAAAAGTGGATGGATTGATTGTAACTAATTTATAGTATAATTAACCATTGAACCAAATTAATAGTAAAAACTATGGAGGTATAATTCAAAAATCTACGATATAATAAACTTTTTTTTATAAACTTAAATTTTACAATATAACATTTATAACTTTACATAGGAACTAATTTCTTAAATCATTTAATTTAAAGTGATTTAAAAAAAATATTTAAATTTATCGATTTAAATAAAATATTATTTAAATTTATTGATTTAATTATGTTTTAAATAATTTCCACCATTACCATAGTATTGTACTATTATGAGTATAATAAAACTGACTCGTTGAAGTTAATTTCTGTATTTTATAATTCAAAACGTAGATTTGGGGAGATAGTAAGATTTTGTATTCAGAACATGGAACAATTGAAGTGCAATCAATCCAAGTAAAGAACGGATTTCATTATATATCCCCCAAGCTCTCATAGTTTTCCAATTACCTACAGATGATTTCACCTTATAAATTCTTATTTACATTGGAAAATCAATTCTTTACTTCTAGTTCCAGTTTACCGCCACTTGCCTAGCTGAAAAATTATATATATGCAGACTGTTCTTTTAGTTCCAGTTTATTTTTATTATCTGCGGATGTTCTTGTGGGGTAGACAGAGCTAAGAATTTCATTGTTGTCAATGTGATTCATTTATTTTTTCACATTGATTCGAATGTTTCATTTGTTTCGGTTTTGTGTTTTCTGATTCTTTTCTGTTAATCTTAACTGGGTTTCATAGTCAAGACATTAATGGAGGTGGTTTCTTGCAGGACCTCTGTTTTTTTCATACTCTCTTGTTGTCTTCCAGTTTTGATTGGAGAGAGTTATGTTGAACAGGGATTTCTTTTCAAAAGATTTGGAGTCAGGTTTAATGGATATCTCTTTAGAGCTAGCAAATGTAGCATTTTTCATAGTGCTACTGACTTGGATTTTGCTACATATATTGAGAAGTTGGAGAGATGATGCTTATATACATATGGTGCATAGAGTAGTAGGAGAATTTAGTCTCTTTACAAAAATCACTGTTCTCTCTAATCTTATAATCCTTATCTTCCACCTGAGTTTTGCAGTTTGTGAATACTGGAATCATAAAATTGTCTGTTTAAAATCTGTCATTTCAATTATGACTTGGGTTTCAGCTACTGTAGTTTCTGTCTATTCAAAAAATAGAGTCCTTGTAGGACAGAGACGGTGGCCTTTGGTGCTTGTTCTTTGGTGGGTATTTTCCTGGATCCTTGATTCACTTTCTGTGTCTGTTTACCTCATAACCCATTTAAGATCAGCAAAACTTCCTCATCTTTTACCAGAAGCTAACATTGTTGACATGGTTTCCTTGCCTTTTTTGACGCTACTTTGTTTCAATGCCCTTCATATTAGTTGTACTAGGAACCACATTGATCTTGAACACCCACTAATTCAAAAAGAGGATGAGAATTCTTCTAGAGATACAAATGCTTTTACCAATGCTGGAATTTTGAGTCGAATCATGTTTCGATGGCTTAATCCTCTTTTTAAAAGGGGTAGAATTCAGAAACTTGAACTACCTCATATTCCTTCAGTTCCTCATTTCGAAACAGCAGAAAATGCCTCATCATTGTTGGAGGAATCACTTAGGAAGCCGAAAATGGAAGCCTCTTCATTTCCAATAGCCTTAATCCTTGCCGTATGGAAACCTCTTGCTATCAATGCAGTTTTTGCAGGTATCACATTGTTCATCTATTAATTTCTCAGATTCTATGCAGCAGATTTTATATAATCCTGTCAATTTATTTGTTGTTGCAGGAATCAATACAATTGCCTTATACATGGGTCCGTTTTTGATCAAGTACTTCGTGGGTGGCTTGAACGAGAAACATGATGAAGCAAGCTACTGGAACGGAGTAATTCTTGCAGTCATTTTCTTCATCTTGAAGACAGTAGAGTCACTCACTCAAGGACAGTGGCACTTCGGGGCTCAACGGATTGCGATACGAGTCAAGGCAGCTCTTACAGTGCTTATGTACAGAAAGTCTCTGTCTACCAAGGGTAGTGTTGCTGCAGAGAGTGGAAAGATAACAAATATGATAAATGTGGACATTGATCGGATAGGAGATTTCTACTACGATGTCCATCAGATTTGGTTGCTTCCTGTCCAGGTCATTTTGGCCCTAGTAATCCTCTACCAGAATCTAGGAGTTGTTCCCTCCATTGTTGCTATGTTTACCACAGTTTTTGTAATGGTTGGAAACATTCCTTTGGCCAAGTTTCAGAAAAGTCTTCAATCTACAATCATGGATGCAAAAGATTCAAGAGTTAAAGCCACTACAGAGATTGTAAAAAACATGAGGATTTTGAAGATGCAGTCATGGGAACCAGCATTCTTAGAGAAGCTTCTCCTACTGAGAGAAACAGAGAGATTCTGGATCAAGAGATTCTTGTATGCATCCGCAGCAGTCCAATTTCTCTTTTGGACATCACCGACTCTGGTATCCGCAATCACTTTTGGGACTTGCTTTTTGTTTAATACCCCACTAACATCAGGCGTGATCCTCTCGGCTGTTGCAACTTTCACAGTTGTACGAGAACCTATATATAAATTGCCAGAGCTCATTTCTTTGATTGCTCAAACGAAGGTCTCGATTGCTCGTATCCAAGAGTTTATTGGAGAAGAAGATCAAGGAAATTTGATATCATCTCATACCTCAAAATCATCTGATATTGCAGTCAAACTTGAGATGGGAGAATATGCTTGGGATACTAGTGACCAAAACTTGAAGAGGCCAACAATCAAACTAACGGAGAGGATGAAAATAATGAAAGGCCAGAAGGTTGCAGTGTGTGGGTCAGTTGGGTCAGGCAAGTCCAGTCTCCTCTGCAGTATACTTGGTGAGATTCCAAGGATTTCTGGTGCAGGCATTACAGTTTATGGGACAAAGGCTTATGTTCCCCAAAGTGCTTGGATTCAAACAGGTACTGTTAGAGAGAATGTGTTGTTTGGGAAAGAGATGAATGCTTTATATGAAGAGGTTTTGGAAGGATGCGCTTTGAGTCAGGATATTGAGATGTGGGTTGATGGAGATTTGAGCGTGGTTGGAGAAAGAGGAATGAACTTAAGCGGAGGACAAAAACAAAGGATTCAACTGGCAAGAGCAGTTTATAGTGATTCAGATGTATATATTTTGGATGACCCTTTCAGTGCCGTTGATGCGCACACTGGAACTCATCTTTTCAAGGCAAGTAACATTAATTTTATCATTGTTTTGGCTTTTATTTGTTTATTTTTTCCTTTAATGCACCATCATATTTTCTGTTTGGATTCTTAGATATTTGAAGTAGTGATTTTTTTATTTTTTATTTTACAGAAATGTCTCCTGGAACTCTTGTCTAAGAAGACTGTTGTTTATGCTACACACCAGTTGGAATTTTTAAGTGCTGCAGACCTTGTTCTGGTAAGTATTAACGTAAATGAAAGTCCGCGTTTCCAAAGAACTTTGAGAAATTTCCCTCACGTCTCTGGTAAGTATTAACTTAAACGCATATGTTTCAGGTGATCAAAGATGGAATCATTGTCCAATCTGGAAAATATGAAGATTTGACTGCTGATCTCGATGGGGAACTTGTTAGACAATTGAATGCCCATAGAAAATCCGTCGACCAAATTAACCCACCTCAAGAAGATAGTTCTTTGAGTAGTAGAACTTGTCAGATAAGTCAAACGGAAGTAACAGAAGAAAAAATTCAAGAGCCCATGACCAGCAATGAGTTCACAGAGAGAAATATAGAAGAAACAGAAACTGGTAGAGTGAGCTGGAGTGTTTACTCAACCTTTATTACTGCTGCCTATAAAGGAGCTCTTGTCCCAGTTATCCTTCTCTGTCAACTCCTCTTCCAAGGGCTACAAATGGGCAGCAACTACTGGATTGCTTGGGCAACAGAGGAGGAAGACAAGGTCAGTAAAGGACAGTTGATGGGAATATTCATTTTGCTATCTGGTGGAAGCTCTATCTTCATATTGGGAAGGGCAGTTTTTCTAGCAACTATTACAATCGAGACTGCTCAACGCCTTTTCCTTGGCATGGTGAAATCAGTTTTTCGAGCACACATTTCATTTTTCGACTCCACTTCTTCAAGTCAAATCCTTAGCAGGGTCAGTTTTTTAAGAACTAAATATAAAAATTATTCCAACTTCAGTTGCTTCTCTTTTCTCTAATAATTCTGCATCTCCTCAGAAATTAACATTTCTTTGTTTTCTTGTTCATTTCAGTCAACCAGTGATCAGAGCACACTGGATACCTACATTCCATATAGATTAGCTGGACTAGTATTTGCACTAATCCAGGTAATAAGTGTAGTTATCCTGATGTCATATGTTGCCTGGCAAGTCTTTCCCCTCTTCCTCGCCATCCTTGGAATCTCAATATGGTACCAGGTACGAACATTCTCAATTGTATTTAATCTTTTAAAGTTCACTAAATTAAGCTCTCTTTGTAGAGAAGTTCACATTTTTACACTAATTTAATTATCTTTTTGGTGTGATCTCCCTAGCGATAAATCACATTAAATTTACTGCAATCTTATTTTTAGCTTTTGTTTTGACCCTTCCAATGATTCTTATTCATACTACTATTTAACTATGCAAGCTTTTGAAACTTTCGTGCAGACCTACTATATCAGTGCTGCTCGTGAACTCGCAAGGATGGTGCAAAATCAGAAGGCTCCCATCATCCATCACTTTTCAGAATCAATCATGGGGGCAGAAACAATTCGATGTTTCAATCAGGAAGACCGCTTCCTGATGAAAATTTTTCAAGTGATTGATGATCTTTCACGTGCATCCTTCTACAACTTTGGTACCATGGAATGGCTGAGCGTGAGGATAAATTTACTCTTCAATCTCATTTTCTTCATTGTTCTGATGATCCTGGTGAGCCTGCCAGCATCAGCAATTGACCCTAGTAAGGAGTTCTCATCCGTCATATTTACTTATCCAACAGCTACAAGGATATGTGACCACCTATATGCAAAGAGTGTTCAAAACATTGAAAAACATTTCAGTTTAATCTACTATGGTAGCTTATAAATGTTAGTTTGATCCAAGAACAGCATTCCTAGGAAACTCTGTCAACCATATTCAAGCTGGTTTCAAACTTCAGATAATGTCACTTAAAAGTAAAAGGGCCATTTGTTCTTAATTTTTTTTTTGAAAACATGGAAAGATACAACTTAGAAGTATGTTTTTACCTCAACCTTTACCAAATAATGTGGATTCTATCAAGGACCATGGAAATAGTTTATTAGTTATTTCACTTAAACAGTCAATTTCCGTTTGAAGTTGCTTCATTTGAATCTTACATATCAACTGACAGCCAGGTTGTTATGATCCCAGGTTTGGCAGGTCTGGCAGCCACCTATGGATTGAATTTAAACACTCTCCAGGCCTGGGTGATATGGAATCTGTGCAATGTTGAGAATAAAATGATATCGGTAGAGAGAGTTCTTCAATTCCAAAAGATACCTAGTGAAGCTCCCTTACTGATCCAAAATTGTAGACCAGAACCTGAATGGCCAAGACATGGAAAAATTGATTTCGAAAACCTCCATGTCCGATATAGTCCAGCAAAACCTATGGTTCTCAAAGGTATTACATGTACAATTCCAGGAGAGACAAAAATTGCCATTGTGGGAAGAACAGGAAGCGGAAAGTCCACCCTTATCCAATCTCTTTTCAGGGTCATGGAGCCCTCCGAAGGACGCATAAGTATTGATGGACTAGATGTTTCGCTAATAGGTTTGCAAGATTTGAGGTCGAGGTTGGGGATAATTCCCCAAGATCCAGTATTGTTCCAGGGAACCATGAGGATCAATCTGGATCCTTTCCAGGAACATTCAGATCAAGAAATCTGGGAGGTAAGAATCAAAACTCGGTTTCTTCAAAACATAATTTGAAGAAAAAATTTCACTGAATTTACTTTATTTTCAGGTCCTGAAGAAGTGTCATCTTGCAGACACAATAAGGCAGGATCATAGGCGCCTTGATGCACCTGGTAAGGAAATGCACCTGGTACTATATTTCATATGTTTTTGGTTGTTAATGCTGAAATCTAGTTTATGAATTGGTGCAGTAGTTGAAGATGGAGAAAATTGGAGTGTTGGACAAAGGCAACTTGTTTGCTTGGCTAGGGTGCTATTGAAGAAGAGACGAATTTTAGTATTGGATGAAGCGACAGCTTCTATTGATACTGCTACTGACAATCTGATTCAGGAGACAATAAGAGAAGAAACAAGCAGATGTACAGTCATCACTGTGGCACATCGGATACCCACTGTCATTGACAATGACTTGGTCATGGTCTTGGATGAAGGTAAGCCGAAACTTTTCTACTTCCTAAATCCTAATTGTTAAAACTAAACAGAATTCACTTCCAAAGCTTTAGGTATATACACCAATTTTCAAACTTCAATCAGCAAGTAACATCACTAGGTCTCAAATGATTTGACTGATTGAACAAATGCTCTACTTAATGCAGGAAAGGTTATCGAGTATGACTCCCCAAGGAGATTGCTTGAAGATAAATCTTCTTCATTCTCAAAATTGGTTGCAGAATTTTTGAGGAGATCATCCAAGAGTAACCAGCAGAGGAACATGCCTTAAGATCGGCAGATAAATATCCTGATATGAACCTAACTCACATAGATTGTACTGGTACCAGAAGATAGAAGTATATAAGCAACAACACTACAATTAACAGAAGCCTCAAGACCAGTAACAACAAACATTTCTAAACCTTCAAATTCTGAAGAAAGTATAGATTAGCAGTACTATTTCTATTTTCTAAAGAATTTGCATTCATACATTGAGTTAATACAAATGTTGGAATTGGGAATTGCTGGTTTGTACTGATTTAACTTTAACTTGGTTTCTGCCATTAGAGGTTTACTTATCAGTGAAAATTTATTTTGGTGCTGAAGTTATAATTGTTTTAAACTGATCATAAGATAAGCTATAGCCTCTTTGTGATGTAGGACAACATCCTACGATCTGAAAAATCGTGACGTTGCATTTGGAAGCATAGAATTGAGGCTTGGAATTGGAATTGAAATAAAATCATATTTTTTTTCAACATTAAAATGGTTGAAAAAGACCATGATTTTACCTTAATTCCAATTTCAAGCCTCAATTCAACTTTGGTAATGCTCTATTCTTTATATAGCAGTTATATGTTGATGATTTTTCATCCAAAATATGTGATTTGTTATGATCTTTTTTTATTTTTTTATTGAATGCAAATAAGCTGTTATGTGGAAAGATGTTTACTACTAAGTTTGAATTTTTAGAATTTTGCATCCGGTAGCTTCTTGGAGCTGACAGGGTACAGTCATGAAGAAATCTTGGGGATGACTGCTTTGTTTCCAAAAGCAAGCTAAGGTCTTATATGTGAGGAAAAATGGCACTTGGTTATGGTGCTGCAAGATCAGAAGACCTAGTGGAAGTTCAAGTCACATGTTGTGTGACATTTTAAAGGGTGCTGTGTGACATTTTAAAGGGTGCGTTTGATGGACAGGACCTAAAAGTTGGATGACTTTATCTTCTTATCACCGGATGAGAATCCTCCCTTCATTATTTCGTCTCCCTCATCCTTTCAACCAAACACACTCATAGGATAGAATTCATCCTATCCTCTCTTTATTATTGCAAGTTTAAAGATGAAAGAACAATTTGATAAATGAGATTTCTTAGAACAAAAGTAAGAGAATATAGGAAGATATACGGGAATGCAGACTGGGAATTGAATTTATTCATAATGCATCAAGCTTACAGTATATAAAAAAACTGAACAACTAACAAAGTAGCAGAGAATCAAGCCATGAAGCACTGCTCGACATAACAAATTAACCATTTTCTACAAACTAGGAATCATAACTTGACTAAGTAAAAAACAAATAAAACACGTGGGCAACAAAACGTGAGGTAGTGATCCTGATGCAAATAACCAACACTCCTCCTTGCATTAGGAGCTGCAAACTCCAAGTCTTTGCCTAAGAAGCTCAAATTTGTTTGCTGGCAGAGGTTTTGTAAAAATGTCTGCAAGCTGATCTTCAGATCTGCAATAAACCAAGCTCACATCTCCTTCCTTCTGCACTTCTCTTAAAAAGAATAGCTTAATCTTAAAATGTTTAGTTTTTCCATGAAAAACCGGATTATGAGATATTGCAATTGCAGCCCGATTGTTCACAAATACCTTTGTATCATTCAATTGCTTCAAATGTAAATCACATAACAACTTCCTCAGCCACAATACATGATTCACTACGGCTGTAGCAGCAACAAATTTAGCCTCTACAGTAGACTGTGCTACAATCTCTTGTTTCTTGGAACACCAAGAGAACACACTTGATCCTAAACTAAAGCAGTACCCAGATGTACTCTTTATATCATCCACAGATCCACCCCAATCACTGTCAGAAAATCCCATCAACTTGAAATTTTGACACTTCTTGAATTTTATACCAAAGTTAACAGTCCCTTTGATGTACCTAATGACTCTTTTTGCTGCTTTAAGATGCCTTTCACTAGCACAATGCATAAAACGAGAGAGAATGCTTACAGCAAAAAGGATATCTGGCCTGGTTGCAGTTAGGTACATTAGACATCCAACCATGCTTCTGAAATAGCCTTCTTCGACTTTGTCTGTGCCATCCTCCTTACTTAAGCTTTCTTTATGACTCATTGGTGTAGTCGTTGCTTTGGATTCCTTCATACAAAACTTTTTAAGTATTTCCTTAGCATTCTTTCTTTGACAAACGAAAACTTCTCCTTCATCTTTTTTTATCTCCATACCAAGGAAATATGTTATTAGACCAAGATTTGTCATATCAAAAACCAGCATCATCTCTTGCTTGAATTCATCAACAAGTTTGGCATTGTTACCTGTCACCAACATGTCATCCACGTACAATGACACAATAAGAAAGTCATTCCCTTTTTTCTTAACAGAGAGAGTGACTTCTGATAGGCTTTTTGTAAAACTCAAGCTCAATAGATGATCATCTATCTTACTATACCAGGCTCTAGGCGCTTGTTTTAAGCCATAAAGAGCATTTTTTAGTAGGTACACTTTGTCTTCATGGCCTTCTTCAATGAATCCTTCTAGTTGCTCAACAAAGATCTCCTCCTGCAATAGACCATTTAGGAAGGCTGATTTTACATCTAATTGGAACACTTTCCACCTATTTTGGGCTGCTATAGCTAGCACCAGCCGAATAGTGTTTAATCTAGCAATAGGGGCAAATGTATCCGAGTAATCAACTCCAAAAACTTGAGCATACCCCTTGACAACAAGCCTGGCTTTGTGTTTGTTGATGGATCCATCAGCATTAAGCTTGGTTCTAAACACCTATTTTACTCCAATGACTTTTCTATCCTTCGGTCTATCAACTAGCTCCCAAGTCTTGTTCTTTTTTATCATTGACAACTCCTCCTTCATTGCCTTCTTCCATTTCTGGTCTTTAATGGCTTCTTCATGTTGTGAGTTTTAAATTACTCGCAAGCACACGAGTCGTTTGCAATATAGCGTTGTGCAAGTGCGAGGTCGAATCCACAGGGAATTGCGTTGTGAAAATATATTTTTAATCTAAACTAACTCTATCTTAACCTAGTTCCAAATTTCAGAATGATATTGCAAAATAAATTAAAACTAAACTAAGTTGATTTTAAAACTAATAATTAAAAAGCACTAAAGTTTCCAAATCCACCCTACCGAAGTTAAGCATATATGTTCTAAAAATATAGCCTATCAAAACATTCCATGAATCCAACTATAAGACAAAAAACAAAGAATATCCCAATTAAACCAAAAGCGTCCAATGTATCCGCTCTTAACAAATCACAAAGGAAATCCAATTTAATCGAAAAGCATTCAATGTATCCATCAGATGAAACACAAGGAATATCCAACAGATAATTTAAACTCAATCAATTATAAGATTAACTCAAATAATTGACAGAACATTTATACTAAAAATTGTCAGATTTGTACAAGCAAATCTGAACTACTACGCCAAACAACGGCGGGGCTTCATCTTCAACCTTAGCTGAAGAGTCTAGCCACTCATAACTATAAAACTATAATAAAAAGTGCTAAACATTTAAACTAAAACAACTGAATATAAAGAAATAAATAAAAAACTTTACATGGGAGAAATTTCACTCGCTGACGGGCGACGCTTCCCCTCGTGGTAGCAATGCCTTCGGGATCCACCAGAATGTTGGCGGACGTCCACCGGTAAACACCAAAGTGGCTCAGGAATTGTACACTGAATGATGAAGCCAGATGGTGTTTATATAGGGGAAGACCCAGAGCAATATGGGTTGCAGATTCGATGTGGGATACCGCTCGTGTGCGCTCGATCGCAGTGTGGTGCGATCGATCGCAGGTACGATCGATCGCGTGTCTTGTGCGCACGATCTCATGTGCGCTCGATCGCATGTCTGCTACGATCGATCGCAGATGCACTGAACTTCAAATATTTCGATGTGGGATGTTGACCATGCGCTCATTCGTAGGCAGGTGCGCTCGATCGCATATCTCGTGCGATCGATCGCAATGTCTCCAGAAGCTTCACATATCCTGAAATGCTTTATTTTCTCCACAAACCTGTAAAAATACACAAAACACAAGAAAGACGTAAAATAAAGTGAAATACTACTAACTAAGAGCATAACAAATATAAGTTAAGGGTCTAAAATATGCAATATTTAAGACTCATCAAATACCCCCAAACTTATATTTTGCTAGTCCCTTAGCAAAATAAAATAAAAGACTCAATGAAAAACAAAGAACATAAAGATAAAGTCATCACTCATGGTATCCAAAAATTTAAGGAGCACACATCACCATGATATTCATTCATAAGCAAGCTTAAAAAGGTAAACCCATCTTCGCAATGAATAGAAATGTTAAAATCTAATTACTTACAAAAGGCAGGATAAGGCATCACAAGCTTGAATCAGTGTAAGGTGAATTAGCATATAAAAATGAAGCTTCCAAGTAACTCTAATGTGTAAGGTCTCCATGTCTCAAGATTCACCGAATTTCCCATCAAAAATGAACGAAAAGGCATAGTTTTATTATTATTATTATTATTATTATTATTATTATTATTTTTAACAATAATAAGGCACGACTATGTTTTGTTCCCTTAAGCTTTCTAATTGACCCATGTAGCGAGTGTTGAGTCAATGACTTCCAAACCAGGTGGTTTTAGGGCATTAGGTGTAAAGATACCCCTAAGGACTTACTAACTCGAGTAAAAAAGGCTACGAAATTAAACCGACCTTAATATTACCAAGCAAAATTCCACCTTTTGACGTGAACACTCACTGCTTACTGAGGCAAGAGGTCCAGTTACTCAGCGAAAAGTTTATTGATAATAAATTTTTTTTTTTAATATTTTCCTATGCCCAAGAGTTCATCCAACAAGTCATCCAGTTTCAGTTAAGATAAGGAAAAATACACATTAAAATCACATGTCATACCTCATATAATTTGTGCTAATGTGCTCGTGTTAGATTATGTCAAACATGTGAATTCTCAAATGCCTAAGGTAAGTAACTAAATTTTAAAATTTATCACCAGATCATGTGTTCAAAATGTTAAGCTCACCAATGACATCACATCACAGAAACTGTTTAGATCAACCAAAATTTCACGATAACATGAGCATGCATTTATCTCTATGACGAAAAAACAACAAATTAGGACAAAGTGTGTGATGTGTCTCCCATACCCCCAAACTTAAATTACACATTGACCCCAATGTGTGACTAATATGGAAAGAGCTGACCTGAGATATGGAGAACTATCTGGACTGGTATGGCTCATAGCATACCCCCAAACTTGAACTGAAGTACGCTTTGTCCCTGAAAAATAAAAACTGGAAAACAAAAATACTGGAAACAAACATTAATCATAAAAATGCGAAATAATAAATAAACAAAAGAAAAGATAAGCTGTGGGGTGCCTCCCATGAGCGCTAAGTTTAACGTCTTCAGCCAGACCCAACATTAGTAAACAAGCCCAACTAAGCTCTCCACCATCTGATCAATAAATGGGAATGAAAAATGATCAGGCCTAGTGGCAGCATTCAATTTACGGTAGTCTAGACACTTTCTCCATCTTGACTGCACTCGAGTTGGAACCAACTCGTTGTCTTATTTACTACCGTAAATTCAGCACGTTTGGGCACGACTTGAATCAGGCTCACCCCCTTGTTATCAGAGATGGGATAAATGATCCCTACCTCTAACAGCTTAATATCTTTTGCCCTCACAACCTCTTGCATAGCAGGGTTGAGCCTTCTTTGTGGCTCCCTTGATGGCTTGGCATTCTCCTCCAACTGTATCGTGTGTATTACCAACGAGGGGTTGATTCCCTTGACATCCTCAATAGTCCAGCCTATAGCTTCCTTATGCTCTCTTAAGACGTCCAATAATTTCTCCTCTGGAGCATCACCCAAATCTAAAGCTATAATTATAGGCAAAGAATCTGCTGGACCTGGGAACTTATACTCAAGATTATCCAGTAAAGGCTTAAGTTCCTTCTTATGAGGTTCAGGTGTTGCGGTTTCCTTTGTCTCACTGATCTTTAGAGGAGCAGACTCCACGATAGTATTTGCTTGCTCAATTAACTTATCTAAATCCAAATCCTCTTCAAACTGAGCAAAGCATGCCTCTATAATGTCCTCAGACTTCCCTTCTTTCTTGGGCGTTTGTAGTCTTTCAAGGTAAGGCACTTTAAGTAAAAACGACCTAGAGAGATCCTTAATAATACGAGTGGCTATAGATGGCTCAGCATCTCTCTTCTCATTGTTGCCACTCTCTTGCCCTTGGTGCATAGCAGGGTTCTCTTCCACTTGATTATCCACTTGTCTCCCAGACAAGTATGGGACAGTTGGTTGCACTTGTTCCTGCCAATGCATTGGAGTTGAAGAATTTCCCACCACAAACTGTTCCTTTGGGTTAGGATCAGTTTGACTGGGGAACATTCCTTCCTCTCCTTCACCCACATAACTTGCGATTTGATCAATTTGACTCTCTAGTGTGGCAATCGCTTGGGTGTTTTCTATTGTTGCAGTCATCACTTCACTCATAGATTGGCTAGTCGTTTTCATGAAATCATTGAGAGCGTTATCCAATGACTGTGAAACCGACGCTGGCGCTTGAATGAGAGCTTGGTAAGCGGGTGATGGTGCTGGATAAGCTGAGTGACCATAACTTGGAATTGGTGGAGGAAATTCGGGAGGGTATTGATTGTGAGCATGATAAGGGTCTCCTCCCTGATTCCTCAGTTGGTTCTGCGTCCATGAAACATTAGAGTGGTCCCACCACCCTGGATTGTATGTTTCAGAGTAAGATCCATTTGATTGCCAACAACACTCATTGAAAGCATTCATTTGTTCCATGGGATACTCGGCAAAAGCCGGCATTGATGGACAATTCTGTGCTAAATGCAGAGGACTAGCACAGATGGAATAGCTATCAACATTGAATGTGTTGGCAGCATTGAGGGACGGGCTGGTCATTTTAATGAAATCCTTGAGGGCATCCTCTAAAGACTGTGAAACCAGCGCTGGATTCATCCACATGATTTTTTTTTAACAAAAAAGATAACTAACTAGTAGAAAAATAAAATCATTTTAGACCAAAAATTTTCACAAACCAAACAATTTCCCGGCAACGGCGCCAAAAACTTGTTGTGAGTTTTAAATTACTCGCAAGCGCATGAGTCGTTTGCTGTATAGCGTTGTGCAAGTGCGAGGTCGAATCCACAGGGAATTGCGTTGTGAAAATATATTTTTAATCTAAACTAACTCTATCTTAACCTAGTTCCAAATTTCAGAATGATATTGCAAAATAAATTAAAACTAAACTAAGTTGATTTTAAAACTAATAATTAAAAAGCACTAAGGTTTCCAAATCCACCCCACCGAAGTTAAGCATATATGTTCTAAAAATATAGCCTATCAAAACATTCCATGAATCCAACTATAAGACAAAAAACAAAGAATATCCCAATTAAACCAAAAGCGTCCAATGTATCCGCTCTTAACAAATCACAAAGGAAATCCAATTTAATCGAAAAGTATTCAATGTATCCATCAGATGAAACACAAGGAATATCCAACAGACAATTTAAACTCAATCAATTATAAGATTAACTCAAATAATTGACATAACATTTATACTAAAAATTGTCAGATTTGTACAAGCAAATCTGAACTACTACGCCAAACAACGGCGGGGCTTCATCTTCAACCTTAGCTGAAGAGTCTAGCCACTCATAACTATAAAACTATAATAAAAAGCGCTAAACATTTAAACTAAAACAACTGAATATAAAGAAATAAATAAAAAAACTTTACATGGGAGAAATTCCACTCGCTGACGGGCGACGCTTCCCCTCGTGGTAGCAATGCCTTCGGGATCCACCAGAACGTTGGCGGACGTCCACCGGTAAACACCAAAGTGGCTCAGGAATTGTACACTGAATGATGAAGCCAGATGGTGTTTATATAGGGGAAGACCCGGAGCAATATGGGTTGCAGATTCGATGTGGGATACTGTCCGTGTGCGCTCGATCGCAGTGTGGTGCAATCGATCACAGGTACGATCGATCGCATGTCTTGTGCGCACGATCTCATGTGCGCTCGATCGCATGTCTGCTACGATCGATCGCAGATGCACTGAACTTCAAATATTTCGATGTAGGATGTTGACCATGCGCTCATTCGTAGGCAGGTGCGCTCGAGCGCAGGTGCACTCGATCGCATATCTCGTGCGATCAATCGCAATGTCTCCAGAAGTTTCACATCTCTTGAAATGCTTTATTTTCTCCACAAACCTGTAAAAATACACAAAACACAAGAAATACGTAAAATAAAGTGAAATACTACTAACTAAGAGCATAACAAATATAAGTTAAGGGTCTAAAATATGCAATATTTAAGACTCATCACTTCATAACCCGCAGGTTCACAAATGGCCGTATTGCATCTTTGATAGATATCATAGAGCGATATTGTTCCACGGATTGGTGGATCATCTTCCAAATCTTCTTGCCACTATTCAGGAGCTTGTACTTCTGTTGTTTGGAAGGGGAGACTTGATTTCTGCATGCTTGTGGATGTCTCTCGTGTCTGTTCCCAGTTCCACTTCTCATCTTCATTAAAGAACACATCTCTATTAACAATTAACTTCCCTATTTGAGGTTGATACACCTTGTAGGCCTTAGAGGAAGAACTGTAACCCACGAAGATGCCTGGTTCTGACTTATTGTCAGGTTTATCACGCTTGACCTGTGGAATGTGAGAAACACATGCAACCGAACACTCTAAGAAAATTGAGAGAAAGTTTATAACCATACCATGCCTCGAATGAAGTTTTATCCTTCAATGCCTTGGTAGGCAATCTGTTCTGCAAGAAAATTGCAGTACTTGCCGCCTCAGCCCAAAACTTCTTTGGCAACTCCTTGTCATGAAGAATACATCTGGTCATCTCCATTATGTATCTGTTTCTCCTTTCAATAACTCCATTTTGTTGCAGAGTATATGGAGTAGTAAGCTGGTGTTCTATGCCCACTTCCTCGCAAAACAAATTAAATTCTTCTGAGGTGTATTCTTTTCCATTATCGGACCTTAGAGCTTGAATTTTATAGCCACTTTGGTTTTCCACCATTTTCTTGAACTTCCAAAACACCTCAGCCACTTCTGACTTGAATTTTAAGAAAAAAATCCAGCACAATCTTGTAAAATCATCAATGAAAGCAATGTAATACCAATTACCTATTAATGATAGAGTTCTTTGAGGACCAGATACATTTGTGTGGATTAGTTGCAACTTGTGAGTGGCTCTCCAGGTTGACTTTGGGAATGGTCTCCGTTTTTGTTTATCGTATTGATAAGCATGACAATTTGGTAAGTGATCCCCAAATGTTGGTAAGCCAACTGTGAGCTCTTTTTTCTTCATGAGCTACATCCTTTCCAAGTGACAATGACAAAGTCTCTTGTGTCATATCTTGGTGTTGCTGGCTTCGGTTGAAAATGCAGCAAGTTCTTCTTTGATGGGATCAAAAGAAAAACTTTTGCCCTTCATTCTCATTTTGAGAATTTCCTGACCCGTAACATCAAGAATGTGACAGAAACTATCTTCAAAGATCACTTTAAAGCCATTTTTAATCAATTGACCTACACTCAACAAATTTTGGTCAATTTCTGGTGCATAGAGAACACCAAAAATTCTCTTTGTGCCTGCAGTGCTGGTTATGGCGATTGTCCCTTTTTCCCTTTGACAGAGATGTAATCACCATTGCCAATTCTGACTTTAGTAATGTCAATTGGCCTCAAACTTCTAAATAGTTCCTTGTCATTGGTCATGCGGTTGGTATAGCCGCTGTCAATTAACCAACTTTCAGTCGAACTACTACTTACAAAGCAAGACACCACAAAAAGCTGATCTTTATCCTCTTGATCTGCAACTTGGGCTTCAACTTCCTGCTGTTGTGCTTTTCCTTTGCAAATTACTGCTTCATGTCCAAGTTGATTGCATTTGGAACACTTAGCATCACTTCTCCATCATCTAAACGGAGGATGACCCTTCTTTCCACAGTTTTGGCAAGGTGGATAAGATTTCCTCTGATTTTCATTCTTTCCTTTTGCATTGGCTGATGTTGTACTTGCTCCATTTCCTTCAAATCTTCTTTTCCTTTTTGTTTTTGGCCATGTTTTGATGATTTGCTACCAAAGCTCCTTCGATTGCTGTATCCTCCCTCATCAGTCTTCTTTGCTCTTATACTTGCAATGCGTTAAGCAATTCTGCTAAGGAAATTTTTGTCAGATCCTTGGTATTCTCCAAGGTAGTGATGGTTGCTTCATATCTTTCAAGTATTGTAACAAAATTTTTTTCTACAATTCTTGAGTCAGTAAACACAGATCCAAGAAGCCTCACTTTGTTTGTGATGCTAAGAAGCCTGTCTGAGTAATCTTTAATCATCTCGGAGTCCTTCATTCTTTGAATTTCGAATTCCCTGATCAAGTTTAGGACTTGTATCCCTTTAATTCTTTCATCTCCTGCATATTCTTCCTTGAGATAGTCCCAAATGGCCTTAGCTGTTTTGAGAGATATAATTCTGGTAAAAATCGTTGGTGAAACCGCTGCAAATAGACATGCCTTCGCCTTCGATTTTCTTGTTCTTTTCTCCTTTTGTGTCTTGATCTGTGCCATAGTAGGATTTGTTGGGAGAGGCTGAACTTCATAATCTTCTTCTATAGCCTCCCACAGATCCAACGCATCCAGGTAGGTCTCCATACGCACCGCCCACATTTGAAAGTTGTCTCTATCGAAAACTGGTGGAGTTATTGATGAAAAACTGGATTCACCTTCCATTAGAACACTCAAATGAACTCACAGATCCCTCAAGAATAAAGCTCTGATACCAATTGTAAGTTTAAAGATGAAAGAACAATTTGATAAATGAGATTTCTTAGAACAAAAGTAAAAAAATAGAGGAAGATATACGGGAATGCAAACTGGGAATTCAATTCATTCATAATGCATCAAGCTTACATTATATAAAAAAACTGAACAACTAACAAAGTGGCCGAGAATCAAGCCATGAAGCACTGCTCGATATAACAAATTAACCATTTTCTACAAACTAGGAACCATAACTTGACTAAGTTAAAAAACAAATAAAACACGTGGGCAACAAAACGTGAGGTAGTGATCCTAATGCAAATAACCAAGTTAAAAAACAAATAAAATACGTGGGCAACAAAATGCGAGGTAGTGATCCTAATGCAAATAACCAACAATTATCCATCAAACAAGAGTGGAGAGCACATGAAGATTTTTATCATAGGATGAGACATCTTATCTTCCTACTTAACTATCTAATCCTATCCTTCTCTCGTCCTATCCACCAAACGCACCGACTATTAATTCTTCTATTATTGATAGAGTTATCTGGCTTCCCTTCCCTTTTGGCAGTTTCCTTTCCAAGTCTACTTAGAATGCTTTGAGGATTAAAAAAGCAATGGTTGATTGGCATCATCCAATTTGGCTCAGTAATTCTATCCCAAAGCATAAGTTTCATAAGCTGATTAGCAAAATTGAACATATTAACTACAAAGGATTGGCATACTAAACGAGGAGTCAATTCAATTATGTTTATATGCTTTGTAATTCCTCAGTGGAAACCCTATTTTTCTCTTGCATTTATTCAGCTCAAATTTGGGATCAAAGTCTCACATACTGGTAGAAGAAATTCAAGGAGAATGTAACAGGAGCTTCAATGATCAGTCACATTTAGAGGCAAATCACTGCCTGTACTTATTCGTAAGCTGGCTTGGACTTGGAGTGCTCGCATCTGCATGTGGATTTTGGAGGGAAAGGAAAACTAGGATGCACTCAGAGTTTATGGTGTAATTAAAGGCATCGGGAGGTTTAAAATTTGAATTTTTTTATATAAATATACTAGCTGAAATTATATATATTTTTATATAAAATATATACATGAATTTTACCCATTATAAGGGTTTAAATCAAGTTATAAGATAGCAATATTGGTTAGTGTATTTTTGTGAAGTGGAGGTACGGTAGAAAAATCAAGTCTGAGTAATCCTACTTTGTGAAAGTATCTGGATTAGGTGTAATTGAGGTGAGTTTTTACTACCGAACTGTATATAAATTCTCATTTGTTTTTACGTGACAAATTTGTGTTATGTGCTTGAATTTATGAACTGTTTGAGAAAAAAATAAATTTGTACAATTGAAATAATTTAAGAAGAGATATGACTTCTGACTTCTGATTGAGATAATTGATTATTTTTAAATGATTTATGAGAAGAGTTGTATTTATTAAAATAAAATATTTATGCGATGTTTTGAGTATAAAAAGAGTTGAGAATGAAATTTGTTATTGAAATGATGAGAATGTGAATTGTACTGATGTCGTAATAATACATATAAATGTCCTGCTAGATTGGGGCATTTATTATATTGTTTTATGTACGTATCATGTTGGATGGGGATACGAGATGATAAAAATAGTGTGTCCTAGAGATTACTCCGCCCTTAGCTGTCGTCTGTTTTTGTAATCTAATACGTTTTCTGCTAGATGGGAACACTTATTAGTCATGTTGGACGTGACAGTTATCATATGTATCCTATTGGATAGGGATACAGGATGATAACACAGTTATATATATTGAATACGTGTTTACTTGCTATTTGGAAACCAACCTAAGAAAAAAAAGATGATTTGATTTCCTATAAGATTTGAGATGATGAAAAGAAATGTTTGATGACTTTCAGTATTGATCTACGATAATTTGTCTCGAAATGATGAATAATGATTTGTGTTTGGGTTAAATGCAAAGTTTATGTTTTAAATAGTTCCTAAATGTGTTTATATGTTTTTATATATCAAATGTGGTTTCTTGATGTATAAGAATTGAGTTTTGATAGTTTAAACTCATATCGATTTTAAAAGGTTGGTTGTTTCTTTGCTTCGATGAGTGGAAGACGTTCTTTAACATCTTTTTGTTTATGTGGTATCTTTAACATCCACTCCTTATTAATGGTTATATTGTGAGAGGTGGATAAATTTAATATAGTTTGCAGTGTCTTTTATCTTTTGTTCACAAAAAAGGAAAGTGAAAAATATTGAGATAAATGTTAAAGACAAAAATATCACAATGAGATTCATAATAAAATATGGTAGTTAATTTGATTATACGTCCTACTCATATGAGTAATCTTATGAGTTTAGGTCATGATAGATATTTTATCTTATCGAAGGAAGTGAGACAAAAAAAATGTGAGATTATAACTAATTCTATTGATGTGAAATTAAAATAATTTAATCAAACCGACGAATTTACAGATTTTCAACATTTACGAAACATGATTGATCTGATTTACTTTCCGCGCATGATAGACAAAAGTTCTATTCAAATTCTTTTGCATTCATCAAATGAATGCTTTCACTGTTTGTCTTTTCCTCAACAAATAAAAAGCGTATTATCTGTTTATCCTCCAAGCTTTCCGTATAAAAACAGTCACTTTAAGCAAGGACACTGTCGCGTTTGTTACACGGTTTCTCCTCAAGTTTCACGTAACGCATCGCCCACTCTTCAAATCCAAACCAACGCACTGTTTTCATTTTCCTTCAATCCACCGTTTGCCCATTCCTTAAATAACGCCTGAAATCTCTAAATCCACAATCGGGATTCAAAAATAAAAAAAAACAATTACAAAAATAGAAAAGCAAAATCATGTCAAAATCTTAACTCTCTATACCCACTAGTGTGATTCTCTCAAACCCAAAATCCATTTCTTTCTTTTCTACTTTGTACCCGTCTATCAACATGAAGTACCTAGCAGAGAACGTCTTTCCGGAAGACGACAACGTTTCTTTACAAGAACACACCTCAGATTCTCAAGAATAATTTGTAAAAAAAAAACAAATGTTAAAAGATAAGTTTTCACTGAATTTAATTACTTTAATATCAGGTCCTCAAAAAGTGCCTTCTTGAAGATATAGTAAGGTAGGATTATGGGAGCCTTGATGCACCCGGTACTGAAATCTACTTTGTTATAAAATTTTATTTTATATTTGGGATGGTTTGGAAAAATCAAAAGAAATAAGATAGTGTAGTCGACTATAGGAAGGGGATAGTCGACTACACGAATGGAGTGATTGTCAAGAATTGGACTACATACCTGTGTAGTGAACTACAGACTCCTGTTAATTGAAAATTAATAGGTGCCAGTCAGGTATAGTCCAGTGACTGGACCTTCTGCAGTCCATTGGTCTTCAACCTGATGGATTTTTGTTCATCTTCAAAAGTTTGTACCTATTTTTATAAATGTTTTCAATCACTAATTAATGCTGAAATCTAGCTATGAAATGGTGCAGTAGCCGAAGATGGAGAAAATTGGAGCGTCGGACAAAGGCAACTTGTTTGCCTGGCTAGGGTGCTACTAAAGAAGAGGCGGATTTTGGTGTTGGATGAGGCCACAGCTTCTATTGATACCGCCACTGACAATCTGATACAGGAGACTAATAAGAGATGAAACAAGCAGATGTACGGTCATCACTGTTGCACATAGGATACCCACTGCCATTGACAATGACTTGGTCCTCGTCCTGGATGAAGGTAAACCGAAAGTTTTTCTACTTCCTAATTGTTAAAACTAAACAGAATTCACTTCCAAAGCTTTAGGTCTCAAACGATTTGACTGATTGACAAAAATTCTCTACTTAATGCAGGCAAGGTTCTCGAGTATGACTCCCCAAGGAGATTGCTTGAAGATAATTCTTCTTCATTCTCAAAATTGGTGGCAGGATTTCTGAGAAGATCATCCAAGACTAAATACTAGAGGAATCTGCCTTGAGGACAGGCAACATGAAGCTAACTCATTCAGCTTAGATTGACAATTACTCGTTAATATTGTACCAGAATCTGATGGACAAAAGTATTTAGATCATGAGGAACAACAATAACAATTGACAGTAGCCTCAAGTCAAGAAACATTTCTAAGCCTTCAAATTCTGAAGAAAATATAGTTTAGGAATACTAGAAAATATAGTTTAGGAATACTGACTCACGTGTATTTTCTCTATCAGATCAATTCACTCTAGTACAACGAATAATTGAAACTGTTAGAATCACCATGACGATGATATCTTCGTTGTTAATATGATATTATCTGCGATTCATTGCAGAAAATGTATCACTGACAGATTAACCGACGGATAACTAAAACTGTTACAATCACTATGTCGATGATACCCTCATTGTTAATATGACATAATTTGCGACAGATGAAAGTCCATTGCAAGAAAGTGTATCATCGATAGATAATCAGTAAGTGATAATATTTTAAAAAATTAAAATCGATTGTTTTTAAAAATATGAAAAAATAAATAGTTAAATAAACTTATCTGCAACGAAATATTTCGTCGAAGGTAATAATAAAAAAATTAAATTAAAAATAATTCGTCGCAAATACTATTAAAATTATAAAATATTAATATAACATACTGCAAAGAAATTATTTTCATCGTATATATTATTTTAAGTTTTGGAAAAAAATCGAAAAATATTATATGCTACGGAAATAATTTTATCATAGATACACTAACTTTTTAAAAAAAAATATAAAAAATTAACCTATTTAAAACATGTTAAAAATTCATTCATTCATAATTATCAATAAACAAATCATCAAATACTAATAATATTAATAAAAAAATATTTTAAAAAATACAAATCTCTGCTAGAGATATAAATCTCTATTAAAAATATTAGTCTGATACAGAATATTCTCATAAAAAATTAAAAGATCATGGGTTTGTTATGTTCACGTCCTTCGAGTCAATATCATCGTGACCCGCAACAGTTGAATCTATATTGCCTTGACCAGCAGCAATCGAACCCGCAGAACAAAACAAAAACCAGAAGAGATATATTCATTACATATATAAATAAATATGAAAACTAATAGCATTTATGACTCTTTAGTTGTACGGCAGGATAACAAATATTGTTTAGCCCAATTTATTTACCAAATATATCTTCTTATTCTGCTCTAGCCTGTTGTTCTCTTATTGATCACATATTTAGGCTATGATTTGGAAGAGAATAAAGGTGGGAGCAAGTTGTTGTTCTCTTATTAATCACATATTTAGGTGGGAGCATCTTCTTATTCTGCTCTAGATGGTAGTATCTTTTTATTCTGCTCTAGCCTGTTGTTCTCTTATTGATCATATATTTAGGCTATGATTTGGAAGAGAATAAAAGTGGGAGCAAGTTGTTGTTCTCTTCACATGTTTAGGTGGGAGTATCTTCTTATTCTGCTCTAGCCTGTTGTTCTCTTATTGATCATATATTTAGGCTATGATTTAGAAGAGAATAAAGGTGAGAGCAAGTTGTTGTTCTCTTATTGATCACATATTTGGAAGAGAATAAAGGTGGGAGCAAGGAGGAACTCTAGCCTGTTGTTCTCTTATTGAAGAAGAAGAAGCACTTTTCTATCATTTAGTATAAATGGTAAGTTAAAGCAAATAAACTTTGTGATGATTGATATTTTCTAAGAAGAAGAAGAAGAAGAAGAAGAAGAATACTAAATGGTAAGTTAAAGCAAATAAACTTTGTGATGAAGAAGTGAGTACAAAGCACTTTTCTATCATTTAGTATAAATGGTAAGTTAAAACAAATAAACTTTGTGATGAAGAAGTGAGTACAAAGCACTTTTCTATCATTTAGTATAAATGGTAAGTTAAAGCAAATAAACTTTGTGATGATTGATATTTTCTAAGAAGAAGAAGAAGAAGAAGAAGAAGAAGAAGCATTGTTCTATCATTTAGTATAAATGGTAAGTTAAATCAAATAAACTTTGTGATGAAGAAGTGAGTACAAAGCACTTTTTTATCATTTAGTATAAATGGTAAGTTAAAGCAAGAAGAAGAAGAAGAAGAAGCACTTTCCTATCCTTTAGTATAAATGGTAAGTTAAAGCAAATAAACTTTGTGATGAAGAAGTGAGTACAAAGCACTTTTCTATCATTTAGTATAAATGGTAAGTTAAAGCAAATAAACTTTGTGATGATTGATATTTGCTTCTCACATATATAAATCACTATCATTTAGTATAAATGGTAAGTTAAAGCAAATAAGCTTTGTGATGATTGATATTTTCTTCTCACACTTTTCTCTCATTTAGTATAAATGGTAAATTATTTAGTACAGATGAAAGTCCATTGCACGAAAGTGTATCATCGATAGATAATCCATAAGTGATAATATTTTAAAAAATTAAAATCGATCGTTTTTAAGAAAATGAAATAGTTAAATAAACTTATCTACAACGAAATATTTCGTCGAAGGTAATAATAAAAAATTAAATTAAAAATAATTCATCGCAAATACAATTAAAATTATAAAATATTAATATAACATTATTGCAAAGAAATTATTTTCATCGTATATATTATTTTAAGTTTTGGGAAAAAAAGGAAAATATTATATGTTACAAAAATAATTTTACTATAGATACACTAACTTTTTTTAAAAAAATTATAAAAAAAATTAACCTATTTAAAACATAAAATTCATTCATTCATAATTATCAATAAACAATCATCAAATGCTAATAATATTAATAAAAAATATTTTAAAAAATACAAATCTCTGCTAGAGATATAAATCCTTATTAAAAATATGAGTCTGATACAAAATATTCTCATAAAAAATTAAAAGATCATGGGTTTGTCATGTTCACGTCCTTCGAGTCAATATCATCGTGACCCGCAATAGTCGAATTCGTATTGCCTTGACCTGCAGCAATCGAACCCGCAGAACAAAACAAAAACCATAACGGATATATTCATTACATATATAAATAAATATTAAAACTAATAGCATTTATGACTCTTTAGTTGCACGGCAGGATAACAAATATTGTTTAGCCCAATTTATTTACCAAATGTATCTTCTTATTCTGCTCTAGCCTGTTGTTCTCTTATTGATCACATATTTAAGCTATGATTTGGAAGAGAATAAAGGTGGGAGTATCTTCTTATTATGCTCTAGCTTGTTGTTCTCTTATTGATCACATATTTAGGCTACGATTTGGAAGAGAATAAAGGTGGGAGCAAGTTGTTGTTCTCTTATTGATCACATATTTAGGTGGGAGTATCTTCTTATTATGCTATAGCCTGTTGTCCGTTGTAGGATCGATAGATAATCCGTAAGTGATAATATTTTAAAAAATTAAAATCGATCGTTTTTAAAAACTGAAAAAATAAATAGTTAAATAAACTTATCTACAACGAAATATTTCGTTGAAGGTAATAATAAAAAAATTAAATTAAAAATAATTTGTCGCAAATACTATTAAAATTATAAAATATTAATATAACATTATTGCGATGAAATTATTTTCATCGTATATATTATTTTAAGTTTTGGGAAAAAATTGAAAAATATTATCTGCTACAAAATTAATTTTATCATAGATACACTAACTTTTTTATAAAAAATTATAAAAAAAACTAACCTATTTAAAACATGTTAAAAATTCATTCATTCATAATTATCAATAAACAAATCATCAAATGCTAATAATATTACTAAAAATATATTTTAAAAAATACAAATCTCTACTAGAGATATAAATCTCTATTAAAAATATTAGTCTGATACAAAATATTCTCATAAAAAATTAAAAGATCATGGGTTTGTCATGTTCACGTCCTTCGAGTCAATATCATCGTGACCTGCAACAGTCGAATCCGTATTGCCTTAACCTATAGCAATCGAACCCGCAGAACAAAACAAAAATTATAAGAGATATATTCATTACATATATAAATAAATATGAAAAACTAATAGCATTTGTGACTCCTTAGTTGCACGGCAGGATAACAAATATTGTTTAGCCCAATTTATTTACCAAATGTATCTTCTTATTCTGCTCTAGCCTGTTGTTCTCTTATTGATCACATTTTTAGCCTATGATTTGAAAGAGAATAAAGGTGGGAGTATCTTCTTATTCCACTCTAGCTTGTTGTTCTCTTATTGATCACATATTTAGGCTACGATTTGGAAGAGAATAAAGGTGGGAGCAAGTTGTTGTTCTTATTGATTACATATTTAGGTAGGAGTATCTTCTTATTCTGCTCTAGCCTATTGTTCTCTTATTGATCAAATATTTAGGCTATGATTTGGAAGAGAATAAAGGTGGGAGCAAGTTGTCGTTCTCTTCACATATTTAGGTGGGAGTATCTTCTTATTCTGCTCTAGCTTATTGTTCTCTTATTGATCATATAGGTGGGAGTATCTTTTTATTCTGCTCTAGCATGTTGTTCTCTTGTTGATCATATATTTAGGCTATGATTTGGAAGAGAATAAAGGTGGGAGCAAGTTGTTGTTCTCTTCACATATTTAGGTGGGAGTATCTTCTTATTCTGCTCTAGCATGTTGTTCTCTTATTGATCATATATTTAGGCTATGATTTGGAAGAGAATAAAGGTGGAAGCAAGGAGGAACTCTAGCCTATTGTTCTCTTATTGAAGAAGAAGAAGAAGAAGAAGAAGAAGAAGAAGAAGAAGAAGAAGAAGAAGAATCACTTTTCTATCATTTAGTATAAATGGTAAGTTAAAGAAAATAAACTTTGTGATGAAGAAGTGAGTACAAAACACTTTTCTATCATTTAGTATAAATGATATATTAAAGCAAATAAACTTTGTGATGATTGATGTTTTCTAAGAAGAAGAAGAAGAAGAAGAAGAAGAATACTAAATGGTGAGTTAAAGCAAATAAACTTTGTGATGATTGAATTTTCTAAGAAGAAGAAGAAGATGAAGAAGAAGCACTTTTCTATCATTTAGTATAAATGGTAAGTTAAAGCAAATAAACTTTGTGATGAAGAAGTGAGTACAAGGCACTTTTCTATCATTTAGTATAAATGGTAAGTTAAAGCAAGAAGAAGAAGAAGCACTTTTCTATCCTTTAGTATAAATGGTAAGTTAAAGTAAATAAACTTTGTGATGAAGAAGTGAGTACAAATGATGAAGAAGTGAGTACAAAGCACTTTTCTATCATTTAGTATAAATAGTAAGTTAAAGAAAATAAACTTTGTGATGATTGATATTTTCTGCTTACACTTTTCTATCATTTAGTATAAATGGTAAGTTAAAGTAAATAAACTTTGTGATGAAGAAGTGAGTACAAAACACTTTTCTATCATTTAGTATAAATGGTAAGTTAAAGCAAATAAACTTTGTGATGATTGATATTTTCTTCTCACATATATAAATTACAATACTCTTAAATTGGATTATTGGAGAAGAAGAAGAAGAAGAAGAAGAAGAAGTGAGTACAAAGCACTTTTCTATCATTTAGTATAAATGGTAAGTTAAAGCAAATAAACTTTGTGATGACTGATATTTTCTTCTCGCATATATAAATCACAATACTCTTAAATTGGATTATTGGAGAGTGGAAGCTAAAATAAGTAAAAAGTTTTCATTATCTTCCTTTTTTTTCCTCCAATTTTTCTTCTCTACTAATAAAATCATAACGTCTATATAACTGAGTGCATCTACATATATGTTGACATTTTAGAAAATTTGTCAATTATGTCGTGAATTACCTACTTATCTAAATATCATCTAAAGACCGAAAAAAGATGTACATCCCAATATAAAGGAGTACGCCTCAAAAAAGACTTACATCTTTTAGAATAACCTAACAAAAAACGTGTGTAAGGCGTAAGTCTTAAGTTTGGGGGCGGACATCCCACCACAAAAGGCGTATGCCTCAGTTTTTTTTTTTTTTCAGCCCTATTTTCGAAACATCACGATTATGCCTTTAAAAGCATTGCTTATAATATTTCAAAATGGAGAAGATCATTCTCCTTATATTAAAAATATTTTTTTTGTTGAAATTTTGCCTCTAAAATTCACATACTCAAATTTTGGGTAAAAGCACAACTATAACAATTAAATAGACAAAACAAACAGAGTAAGAACACAACAATTTAGCGCGGATCAACAACCTCTTTACCTACGTCCACCAACAAACCCACTGTTTTAATAATCTTCAATTACAACTTTAAGAAGAGTAAGTTACTAAACTCTCACTACTTCACAATCCAAAAACTTTAATACAACAAAAGCTCTAAGTCTAGCTCTAGTTGTAAGTAGTCTCTTTACTTGACAACCCAAAATCTCAATACACCAAAAGCTCTCATCCTAACTCTAGTAGTAAACCCATTTGATTTACAATGTATGTTGAAATTATGAGTATGCATCAAACCTTCTCTAGGACCTTAGAAGCTCTAATCCTAACTCTTGCCTGTTAAATCTAAAGTATATTAGTGGGTAGTGCCATGCTATTCTTAGAAGCTTGCTGATTAAGAGTTAAATCCAAGTTTTTCATAGTGGCTTTTGTCAAACATATTTATGTCAAACTTTAGGGCATAGAGAGAATTTCAAGCTTTTTTCTTCATCTCATAATGAAGAATATTTTTTATCTAGAAAAATTTTATAACGCAAATGTAAACAAGAATTTTTCTAAATGTTGAGCCAATACTTAGGATCTCTTTTGAGAGTTTTGAGGGGATGTGAAAGAGAGGTAATTAAGGGGAAGAGAGAGGATGGTAGTTATATCTTACCTTTAATTGGATGTTAAAAAAATAACAGAAGGATATACCATTATCTTGTTTGGTTAGGAGGGCGGAGGGGAGGAGAGGAGATTGATAAGTTATAATTATTATAATATTTTAAATATACCCTTATAAAATTTAACCATTAGAAAAATAATAAAACTGAAATCTCACAACACATTAATAACACACAATCATTTCCCTTTCCATATCCAAAATTGATAGAAATATTTGATACAATCATGTTTAAATCATAAACTTTATTAGTAATTTTAGAGAACTTAATTGGTAATAATAATATAGATGTAGAACCAAAAATAATGTTACCAATGAAATTTATTAAAATTACTAATAAAATTTTACACGAATCTAAAATTTCAATTTTAGACTCATCTAACATAGTATTCCTCCAAAGTAAGACTTAAAAGTCCACTTTTTAAAAGGGATTGTGATCCCTTTCTTACCTTCCTTTTTTGGGCTAATATCACCGAAATGGTTATATTTAAGTTTTAAAATCAATCAGTTTCCCTATTAATTTTAGACTAGTTTCAAATCTCTCCCCCTAACCAGTCAAATCTAAAAAGATTTACCGTGTTGGGCAACCTGACGAAATGACCAGATTACTCCCACTTTATTTCCCCATTTTCACCCTAAGCTCCTCATCACTGCTGTGCTGCTCGTCAATGTAGATAGAGAACTCAATTGTCCCTCCAGTAATCTTCCCCTGCGGTGGCAACTCGCCTTACGCCCGTCCCACGGTGCCGTTCGCCATCCTCTTAATATCTTTTGACATGGGCTCCATCACTACCACCTCCTCCTCCGCATTTTCCGGATCCTCCTCTGACACCATCGCCTCCTCCAATTTCGAGGAGCCGCTCCTCCTCGAAGAACTGGGCATCAACACAAGAAAGATTTGGTGCAAAACCTAATCCATCCTTAACCTTGAACCCCAATCTCCATGAAGACGCCGACTTATCGGGTCCCTTCCTTCTTGTTTGCATCTGTACTGATGCTTAAGCTTCATCGGTTACTGTACGCTCCAATGGTTGTAATTTTTTTTTTGTTGGGTTTATCCCGGCACAGATCTTTTAAGTCTTTGACCTAGTTTGGTATCAACTCTTTAAATACATTCTTCACGAAAATGCAACAAAATTAATTCTTTCATTTCGATATTATTATAAGATGAATATTTATTTCAAAAGTTAAACTTAAGAAAATCATTGATCCGATGAAATTTTGTTTTAAATTTTTCTATCGAAAAGTGGATGGATTGATTGTAACTAATTTATAGTATAATTAACCATTAAACCAAATTAATAGTAAAAACTATGGAGGTATAATTCAAAAATCTACGGTATAATAAACTTTTTTTTATAAACTTAAATTTTACAATATAACATTTATAACTTTACATAGGAACTAATTTCTTAAATCATTTAATTTAAAGTGATTTAAAAAAAATATTTAAATTTATCGATTTAAATAAAATATTATTTAAATTTATTGATTTAATTATGTTTTAAATAATTTCCACCATTACCATAGTATTGTACTATTATGAGTATAATAAAACTGACTCGTTGAAGTTAATTTCTGTATTTTATAATTCAAAACGTAGATTTGGGGAGATAGTAAGATTTTGTATTCAGAACATGGAACAATTGAAGTGCAATCAATCCAAGTAAAGAACGGATTTCATTATATATCCCCCAAGCTCTCATAGTTTTCCAATTACCTACAGATGATTTCACCTTATAAATTCTTATTTACATTGGAAAATCAATTCTTTACTTCTAGTTCCAGTTTACCGCCACTTGCCTAGCTGAAAAATTATATATATGCAGACTGTTCTTTTAGTTCCAGTTTATTTTTATTATCTGCGGATGTTCTTGTGGGGTAGACAGAGCTAAGAATTTCATTGTTGTCAATGTGATTCATTTATTTTTTCACATTGATTCGAATGTTTCATTTGTTTCGGTTTTGTGTTTTCTGATTCTTTTCTGTTAATCTTAACTGGGTTTCATAGTCAAGACATTAATGGAGGTGGTTTCTTGCAGGACCTCTGTTTTTTTCATACTCTCTTGTTGTCTTCCAGTTTTGATTGGAGAGAGTTATGTTGAACAGGGATTTCTTTTCAAAAGATTTGGAGTCAGGTTTAATGGATATCTCTTTAGAGCTAGCAAATGTAGCATTTTTCATAGTGCTACTGACTTGGATTTTGCTACATATATTGAGAAGTTGGAGAGATGATGCTTATATACATATGGTGCATAGAGTAGTAGGAGAATTTAGTCTCTTTACAAAAATCACTGTTCTCTCTAATCTTATAATCCTTATCTTCCACCTGAGTTTTGCAGTTTGTGAATACTGGAATCATAAAATTGTCTGTTTAAAATCTGTCATTTCAATTATGACTTGGGTTTCAGCTACTGTAGTTTCTGTCTATTCAAAAAATAGAGTCCTTGTAGGACAGAGACGGTGGCCTTTGGTGCTTGTTCTTTGGTGGGTATTTTCCTGGATCCTTGATTCACTTTCTGTGTCTGTTTACCTCATAACCCATTTAAGATCAGCAAAACTTCCTCATCTTTTACCAGAAGCTAACATTGTTGACATGGTTTCCTTGCCTTTTTTGACGCTACTTTGTTTCAATGCCCTTCATATTAGTTGTACTAGGAACCACATTGATCTTGAACACCCACTAATTCAAAAAGAGGATGAGAATTCTTCTAGAGATACAAATGCTTTTACCAATGCTGGAATTTTGAGTCGAATCATGTTTCGATGGCTTAATCCTCTTTTTAAAAGGGGTAGAATTCAGAAACTTGAACTACCTCATATTCCTTCAGTTCCTCATTTCGAAACAGCAGAAAATGCCTCATCATTGTTGGAGGAATCACTTAGGAAGCCGAAAATGGAAGCCTCTTCATTTCCAATAGCCTTAATCCTTGCCGTATGGAAACCTCTTGCTATCAATGCAGTTTTTGCAGGTATCACATTGTTCATCTATTAATTTCTCAGATTCTATGCAGCAGATTTTATATAATCCTGTCAATTTATTTGTTGTTGCAGGAATCAATACAATTGCCTTATACATGGGTCCGTTTTTGATCAAGTACTTCGTGAGTGGCTTGAACGAGAAACATGATGAAGCAAGCTACTGGAACGGAGTAATTCTTGCAGTCATTTTCTTCATCTTGAAGACAGTAGAGTCACTCACTCAAGGACAGTGGCACTTCGGGGCTCAACGGATTGCGATACGAGTCAAGGCAGCTCTTACAGTGCTTATGTACAGAAAGTCTCTGTCTACCAAGGGTAGTGTTGCTGCAGAGAGTGGAAAGATAACAAATATGATAAATGTGGACATTGATCGGATAGGAGATTTCTACTACGATGTCCATCAGATTTGGTTGCTTCCTGTCCAGGTCATTTTGGCCCTAGTAATCCTCTACCAGAATCTAGGAGTTGTTCCCTCCATTGTTGCTATGTTTACCACAGTTTTTGTAATGGTTGGAAACATTCCTTTGGCCAAGTTTCAGAAAAGTCTTCAATCTACAATCATGGATGCAAAAGATTCAAGAGTTAAAGCCACTACAGAGATTGTAAAAAACATGAGGATTTTGAAGATGCAGTCATGGGAACCAGCATTCTTAGAGAAGCTTCTCCTACTGAGAGAAACAGAGAGATTCTGGATCAAGAGATTCTTGTATGCATCCGCAGCAGTCCAATTTCTCTTTTGGACATCACCGACTCTGGTATCCGCAATCACTTTCGGGACTTGCTTTTTGTTTAATACCCCACTAACATCAGGCGTGATCCTCTCGGCTGTTGCAACTTTCACAGTTGTACGAGAACCTATATATAAATTGCCAGAGCTCATTTCTTTGATTGCTCAAACGAAGGTCTCGATTGCTCGTATCCAAGAGTTTATTGGAGAAGAAGATCAAGGAAATTTGATATCATCTCATACCTCAAAATCATCTGATATTGCAGTCAAACTTGAGATGGGAGAATATGCTTGGGATACTAGTGACCAAAACTTGAAGAGGCCAACAATCAAACTAACGGAGAGGATGAAAATAATGAAAGGCCAGAAGGTTGCAGTGTGTGGGTCAGTTGGGTCAGGCAAGTCCAGTCTCCTCTGCAGTATACTTGGTGAGATTCCAAGGATTTCTGGTGCAGGCATTAAAGTTTATGGGACAAAGGCTTATGTTCCCCAAAGTGCTTGGATTCAAACAGGTACTGTTAGAGAGAATGTGTTGTTTGGGAAAGAGATGAATGCTTTATATGAAGAGGTTTTGGAAGGATGCGCTTTGAGTCAGGATATTGAGATGTGGGTTGATGGAGATTTGAGCGTGGTTGGAGAAAGAGGAATGAACTTGAGCGGAGGACAAAAACAAAGGATTCAACTGGCAAGAGCGGTTTATAGTGATTCAGATGTATATATTTTGGATGACCCTTTTAGCGCCGTTGATGCGCACACTGGAACTCATTTGTTCAAGGCAAGTAACATATTTTCTGTTTGGATTCTTAGATATTTGAAGTAGTGATTTTTTTAATTATTTTACAGAAATGTCTCCTGGAACTCTTGTCTAAGAAGACTGTTGTTTATGCTACACACCAGTTGGAATTTTTAAATGCTGCAGACCTTGTTCTGGTAAGTATTAACGTAAATGAAAGTCCATGTTTCCAAAGAACTTTGAGAAATTTCCCTCACATGTCTCTGATTTCTCAACTCTTAAACGCATATGTTTCAGGTGATCAAAGATGGAATCATTGTTCAATCTGGAAAATATGAAGATTTGACTGCTGATCTCGATGGTGAACTTGTTAGACAATTGAATGCCCATAGAAAATCCGTCGACCAAATTAACCCACCTCAAGAAGATAGTTCTTGGAGTAGTAGAACTTGTCAGATAAGTCAAACTGAAGTAACAGAAGAAAAATTTCAAGAGCCCATGACTCGCGATGAGTTCACAGAGAGAAATATAGAAGAAACAGAAACTGGTAGAGTGAGCTGGAGTGTTTACTCAACCTTTATTACTGCTGCCTATAAAGGAGCTCTTGTCCCAGTTATCCTTCTCTGTCAAGTCCTCTTCCAAGGGCTACAAATGGGCAGCAACTACTGGATTGCTTGGGCAACAGAGGAGGAAGACAAGGTCAGTAAAGGACAGTTGATGGGGATATTCATTTTGCTATCTGGTGGAAGCTCTATCTTTATATTGGGAAGGGCAGTTTTTCTAGCAACTATTACAATAGAGACTGCTCAAAGCCTTTTCCTTGGCATGGTGAAATCAGTTTTTCGGGCACACATTTCATTTTTCGACTCCACTCCTTCAAGTCAAATCCTTAGCAGGGTCAGTTTTTTAAGAAAATAAATATAAAAATGATTTCCAACTTCAGTTGCTTCTCTTTTCTCTAATAATTCTGCATCTCCTCAGAAATTAATATTTCTTTGTTTTCTTGTTTATTTCAGTCATCCAGTGATCAGAGCACACTGGATACCTACATTCCATATAGATTAGCTGGACTAGTATTTGCACTAATCCAGGTAATAAGTGTAGTTATCCTGATGTCATATGTTGCCTGGCAAGTCTTTCCCCTCTTCCTCGCCATCCTTGGAATCTCAATATGGTACCAGGTACGAAAATTCTCAATCGTATTTAATCTTTTAAAGTTCACTGAATTAAGCTCTCTTTGAAGAGAAGTTCACATTTTTACACGAATTTAATTATCTTTTTGTTGTGATCTCCCTAGCGATAAATCACATTAAATTTACTGCAATCTTATTTTTAGCTTTTGTTTTCACTCTTCCAATGATTTTTGTTCATACTACTCGTATTTAATTATGCAAGCTTTTGAAACTTTCATGCAGACCTACTATATCAGTACTGCTCGTGAACTCGCAAGGATGGTGCAAAATCAGAAGGCTCCCATCATCCATCACTTTTCAGAATCAATCATGGGGGCAGAAACAATTCGATGTTTCAATCAGGAAGACCGCTTCCTGATGAAAAATTTTCAAGTGATTGATGATCTTTCACGTGCATCCTTCTACAACTTTGGTACCATGGAATGGCTGAGCGTGAGGATAAATTTACTCTTCAATCTCATTTTCTTCATTGTTCTGATGATCCTGGTGAGCCTGCCAGCATCAGCAATTGACCCTAGTAAGGAGTTCTCATCCGTCATATGTACTTATCCAACAGCTACAAGGAAATGTGACCACCTATATGCAAAGAGAGTTCAAAACATTGAAAAACATTTCAGTTTAATCTACCATGGTAGCTTATAAATGTTAGTTTGATCCAAGAACAGCATTCCTAGGAAACTCTGTCAACCATATTCAAGCTGGTTTCAAACTTCAGAGAATGTCACTTAAAAGTAAAAGGGCCATTTGTTCTTAATTTTTTTTGAAAACATGGAAATATACAACTTAGAAGTATGTTTTTACCTCAACCTTTACCAAATAATGTGCATTCTATCAAGGACCATGGAAATAGTTTAGTAGTTATTTCACTTAACAGTCAATTTCCCTTTGAAGTTGCTTCATTTGTATCTTAGATATCAACTGACAGCCTGGTTATTATGATCCCAGGTTTGGCAGGTCTGGCAGCCACCTATGGATTGAATTTAAACACTCTCCAGGCCTGGGTGATATGGAATCTGTGCAATGTTGAGAATAAAATGATATCGGTAGAGAGAGTTCTTCAATTCCAAAAGATACCTAGTGAAGCTCCCTTACTGATCCAAAATTCTAGACCAGAACCTGACTGGCCAAGACATGGAAAAATTGATTTTGAAAACCTCCATGTCCGATATAGTCCAGAAAAACCTATGGTTCTCAAAGGTATTACATGTACAATTCCAGGAGAGACAAAAATTGCCATTGTTGGAAGAACAGGAAGCGGAAAATCCACCCTTGTCCAATCTCTTTTCAGGGTCATGGAGCCCTCCGAAGGACGCATAATTATTGATGGACTAGATGTTTCACTAATAGGTTTGCAAGATTTGAGATCTAGGTTGGGGATAATTCCCCAAGATCCAGTATTGTTCCAGGGAACCATGAGGATCAATCTGGATCCTTTCCAGGAACATTCAGATCAAGAAATCTGGGAGGTAAGAATCAAAACTCGGTTTCTTCAAAACATAATTTGAAGAAAAAATTTCACTGAATTTACTTGATTTTCAGGTCCTCAAGAAGTGTCATCTTGCAGATACAATAATGCAGGATCATAGGCGCCTTGATGCACCTGGTAAGGAAATGCACCTAGTACTATATTTCATATGTTTTTGGTTGTTAATGCTGAAATCTAGTTTATGAAATGGTGCAGTAGTTGAAGATGGAGAAAATTGGAGTGTTGGACAAAGGCAACTTGTTTGCTTGGCTAGGGTGCTATTGAAGAAGAGACGAATTTTAGTATTGGATGAAGCAACAGCTTCTATTGATACTGCTACTGACAATCTGATTCAGGAGACAATAAGAGAAGAAACAAGCAGATGTACAGTCATCACTGTGGCACATCGGATACCCACTGTCATTGACAATGACTTGGTCATGGTCTTGGATGAAGGTAAGCCGAAACTTTTCTACTTCCTAAATCCTAATTGTTAAAACTAAACAGAATTCACTTCCAAAGCTTTAGGTATATACACCAATTTTCAAACTTTAATCAGCAAGTAACATCACTAGGTCTCAAATGATTTGACTGATTGAACAAATGCTCTACTTAATGCAGGAAAGGTTATCGAGTATGACTCCCCAAGGAGATTGGTTGAAGATAAATCTTCTTCATTCTCAAAATTGGTTGCAGAATTTTTGAGGAGATCATCCAAGAGTAACCACCAGAGGAACATGCCTTGAAGATAGGCAGATAAATATCATGACATGAACCTAACTCACGTAGATTGCACTGGTAGCAGAAGATAGAAGCATATAAGCAAGCAATTAACAGAAGCCTCAAGACCAGTAACAACAAACATTTCTAAACCTTCAAATTCTGAAGAAAGTATAGATTAGCAGTACTGATTACTATTTCTATTTTCTAAAGAATTTGCTTTCATACATTGAGTTAATACAAATATTGGAATTGGCAATTGCTGGTTTGTTCTGATTTAACTTTAATTTGGTTTCTGCCATTAGAGGTTTACTTATCACTGAAAATTTATGTTGGTGCTGAAGTTATAATTGTTTTAAACTGATCATAAGACAAGCTATAGCCTCTTTGTGATGCAGGACAATATCCTACGATCTGAAAAACCTTGACATTGCATTTGGGAGCATAGAATTGAGGTTTAGAATTGGAATTGAGGTGGAATCATATTTTTTTTCAATATTAAAATGATTAAAATAGAGTATGATTCCACCTCAATTTCATATAAGCAAACGTAATGTAAAAATATTTACCAGCACAAAATCTTGCTTTATCAAAAAGCTCTTGGGCATACATCATAATTGTTAATTATTTTATCCACTTTGGTAATGCTCTATTCTTTATATAGCAGTTATATGTTGATGATTTCTCATCCAAAATATTTGATTTGTTATGATCTTTTTTTTTTTTTTTTTTTATTGAATGCAAATAAGTTGTTATGAGGAAAAATGTTCGATACTAAGTTTGATTTTTTAGAATTTTGCATCCGGTAGCTTCTTGGAGCTGACAGGGTACAGTCATGAAGAAATCTTGGGGATGACTGCTTTGTTTCCAAAAGCAAGCTAAGGTCTTATATGTGAGCAAAAATGGCACTTGGTTATGGTGCTGCAAGATCAGAAGACCTGGTGCAAGTTCAAGTCATATGTTGTGTGACACTTTTAAGGGTGCAGTTGATGGACAGAACGAGGAGAAGGATAAGATGTTTCATCCTGGTATCTTTAACATGATTGATCTGATTTACTTTCCGCGCATGATAGACAAAAGTTCTATTCAAATTCTTTTGCATTCATCAAATGAATGTTTTCACTGTTTCTCTTTACCTCAACAAATAAAAAGCGTGGGAAAGGTTATCTGTTTATCCTCCAAGCGTTCCGTATAAAAACAGTCACTTTACACGGCTTCGTTACACGGCTTCTCATCAAGTTCCACGTAACGCATCGCCCACTCTTCAACTCCCAACCAACGCACTGTTTTCATTTTCCTTCAATCCAAAGTTTACCGTTTGTCCATACTTTAAATAACGCCTGAAATCTCTAAATCCACAATCGGGATTCAAAAATAATAAAGTAAAAAACAAAACAATTACAAAAATATAAAAGCAAAATCATGTCAAAATGTTAACTCTCTATACCCAACGAGTGTGCTTCTCTCAAACCCAAAACCCATTTCTTTCTTTTCTACTTTGTACCTATCTATCGACATGAAGGACCTAGCAGAGAACCTCTTTCCGGAACACGACAACGTTTCTTTACAAGAACACACCTCAGATTCTCAAGAACAATTTGTAAAAAAAAAAAAAAACTAGTCTAGCTACCTAGGATTTTCATGGTTCAATTTCGAGAGAGAGGGAGAGATTGAGAGATGAAGGCGTTGGCCGGCGGGAGTGTTTGAGTGTGAGTGGATCTAGGGTTTCTTGTTAATCAAATATATACTAAGATTTTTTTTATTTAAAATGAAATAAACAATTATAATAAATATACACTATTGCTACAGGGACAAGAATGTAATTGGGTGTTATTTGCATTTTAAAAAATAGCATTAAACCGGTCATATCGAGTCGTGGCTCATAAATGTGTAAACACGATCCACTAGACTTGTGAAATTAATCGAGTTATATTCATGTCATTTCGGGTTGGCAAGTCAACCTTCGACACGACACGGTTTTTTCGTATCGTAATTATGTTGGCACGGTTATAATTCGGACCAAAATATGATTAACGTTTATCCACTTTATTTTGTGTTTTATTCGCGTATTATGTCTAATATTGCCATCCCTAACAATACTATCACAAACCAACAACTTAAGTAAAAAATAATCGATATATAAATCGAATAAGTAATCTACACACCATGAAAATCGAACCTTAGAGCTTTTCATGAACTAAATCTTAATTACTAGACTAACCTGATTGACAATTACATTTACAATTTATTGCCTTACATAAACAAGCATGTCACAAAAAGATATTTGTAAATATCATATTCTTCTAGAGTTTTGAATGTTTTATCTGAAACATTCTACTTTAGAATTCCATAGATGAAATGCTAGGTTATAAACGATGATAACCTTTGAATTGTAGCCACACTAGCAATAGAGACATCTAGAATTAAGTGTCACATATACATGGTTTTGACCACTTATTAATGTGTAGTTTGCTTATACGTTATGGGTAAATATCATATATTCTTCTAAATATTTTACTTGAAACATTCTATATACTCTAAAAATTTATAGATTAATTGTTAGGTGATAAATAATTTTAGAGATTAAATTGTAGCCACACAAGCAGTAAAGACATCTAAAATTAAGTGTCACTTATACATAATTTTAACCACTTATATATATGAGATAACGAACTACGCAAAACTTCGGATAGTGAGTATTTCAGTTCATCTTTTTTGATTACGACCCATCGTTTTCTATTATGACTTATGACACAAATTATATTTATCGAAATATATAAAAGAAAGAATAAAATTAAAAGATCTCTTGAGAGTCGACGAAGCGATAATTGCTTCAGTAGTCTCAGTTATTACAGAGAGCAAGACTAAAATCGAGACAGAGACAAAACTAGAGAATGTGTAAGTGAGAAAATAGTCACCGAAAAAATCAAAAGCACTTTCAAAATTCTTTTTGTAAAACACAATTTTTCTCAACCCCTAGTACCTTACCCTTTCAATTTATTCTATCTAATTTTATTTCAAACTTTCAAGCAATGAAAAAAAAAATCTCATCTACCACCACAAACTCTTTCATACTCCCAGTTTTTCAATAAAAAGGGTAGATTACCCCTAAACCCCCGAAGCCCATTTTTCCAACTAAATTTCCCGTCTAAATACCCCAAAATTTGGACATGTTTCTAAAACCACGCAAAGGAGGGGAAAGGAAAAAAAAAAAACTACTTAATACATAAAGGATCCAAACGACTTCGTTTTTACCAAACGAGCATGGACTTGGACTTGGACTTGGACTGGGTTGGCCACGAGTTGGGTTGCGAAATAGATTTAGGCTTAGTTTGGGTTTCTTTGGGTGTTAATACTTCATTTCAAATCAAATAAAATAAAAAATCGTTTCATTTTCAAATGAATTGAAAGTAGATTTCATTTATAAATGAATTTTTGTATTTAAATTTTTTATGTTACTTATAGAATTCAATTAAATTTTTATATTTAAAAATGTTTGGAATAAACGAATGATTCAAAAGATGAGGGAGAGGTAGGCAAGGGGGAGGAAGATGGAGGGAAGGAAATAGAGAAAGAGATTATTTTTATCAACACAAATTTTTACTCTTCATTTTGAGGAATTCATAAATTGATAAAATTTACAACAGACTAACTCAATTCCATAGTGAATTCATTTTTAAATGAATTTCACAATTTTTTTATTCCAAACATAAAAAGTATATAATTGCAAATGAATTTCAATAAATTTACATAATTCATTTGCTCCAAACACACTCCAAGTTTTGTTTTTCTTCTTCTTCTTCCTTCTTTTCTTTTCACATTTTAATTTTATTTTGTTCTTCTCTTTTTTTTTAAAAATAAATTATCTCTTATTTTTATTTATTTATTTATTATTATTCTATTTTTTATCTTTTCAAATTACTCATACTTTTGTCAATTATCAACTATATTAAGTTTTTTTTCCTTCTCAGAAAAAAATGACTCATGACATAGATAATTTTTTTTATTATTCTTATTTTCAAGTTAAATTTCTCCTTTTTTATTTTCTTAATAAGAACATTATTCTTTCTTTTAATTCATTTATTTCAAAAATTTTCCTCTTTTATTATTACTAGCTACTCTTGGACTGCATGTGATAATATTTTTTTCTTATTTTTTATATAATGAGAAGTAAAAATAAAAGTTATCATTTGATTTAAAATAAATTAAAAGCAATTTTGAAAACTTATAATATCAAGAAATATGTATGTTGGTTAAATGTAAATAAAATGGAATATGCTAATAAGTTTATTAATTTGATAAAAATATAATCCAACATTTAAATAGATAATAAATATTCTCTATTAGTCCTTATTTTATGGTCAATTAATGAATTTATGTATTTAGAAATAAATTGTTGTGTCATAAATAGTTGTTTATATAGTGTAGCGAAATGTGTGTATAGATTAAAATTATATTTTAATTTATAAAAAATAATATGATAAAAAAATCTTATAGAATAATGTTGTTACCTGTTTTTTCACGACCACGTGGCAACACCACATTAATCCACTCAAATGGTAAAAATACATATCAAAGCACAAAAACACTACTCTCCATCTATCCTACTGCTTCACCTAACAAATATCAGACAACCCATCTCTCAACCCAAATTATAAAATATCTATTTTCTCAAACAAGAGCCTTACTGACCCACTTTAGAAGTCCTAGCCCACTACAAAAGCGTAAGAACACTTGAATGGCTGCTTGTAGCCTCCTCAAATACTTGGTCACACCATCATGGGTTCCAAGGACAAACTACAAGAAGGCTTTCTTGAACCTTCACTACTATACAACCAAAACGGCTCATTCGTAAAACAAAGCCTACGTGATCATGATCTTCGATTATTACGTGGTTTTTTGTAAAACAATGGCTTAAATGGTTGTTAGCTACTATTATACAACTAAAAAGGTTGCCTTCGTAAAACAAAACTTACCTAATCATGATCTTGGATCATTATATAATTTTCATAAAATAAGGACTTAAATAGTTGTTAGCTACTATGATGTGACTAAAAAGGTTACCTTTTTACAACAAAGCATGCGTGGTCATGATCTTCGATCATTATATGGTTTTAGTAAAACAAGGACCTAAATAGTCACCGGCTACTACAAAACTAAAGAGGTACCTTTGTAAAACAAGGCTTACATGATCATGATCTCTAACCATAACATGGCCTTAGTAAAACAAGGACATAAATGGTTACAAATCATTCATGAGCTACTGTTGTAACCTTACTCACGGTCATCACTGGTTCAACAAACAAGCTCCAAGCCAAATAGATATTATTACAAGGCCAACGAGCTAGCTTAAGCAGCAAAGCCCAAAAGACGATTCCAATCACACTCTACTTTCTAAATTTCTTGCTATTATTATGCATACACACACATGGACTTCCACACGAAGCTTCTAGTCTTCTCATCCGTGTTCAAAGGTAATGGGTCGGCCTTAGGCCCACTTAGTGAAATAATCCATTGCAATTATCAAATGCATAAGATGACCAGGTGCTTTAGAAAATAGCATCATACAGTCACATAATAAGTAGGGGTTGGGATACACACACACACACACACACACACACACACACACACACACACACACACACACACACATATATATATATATATATACACACACACACACACTAGCAAAAGAGTTACTTTACTAAAACGACTGTTTAATTTGCCACCCATGCTTTGAGTAAACAACATTTAACAACTCATAAAACCAAGAAACTATTCACCAAACACAAGAAATTAATTTCTCTTTTAAATACACTAATAAAGTTTAATAAAGATAAAACATGAAATTAAAGATCGAACAATAAACCACGTCCCTCACTGGGCAAGCTACATATCGCAAACCCCTCACTGGGCCAATCATTTCATATTGTCTCAGTGACCAGTCACATAACATAATAGCCCATTAGTAATAATATATCATAACGGCCCCAACGACCAATCACATATCATAATAGCCCCAATGGCCAATCGCATATCATAATGCCCTAATGGCAATAATATATCATAATGATCCTAGTGACCAATCACATATCATAACGACCCAGTGAACAATCACATATCATTATGAACTCAATGACCAATCACATATCATAACACCCCATTGAAAATAATCTATAACGGCCCTAGTGGCGAATCATACACCATAATGCCCTCCAATGGGTTAACCACATAGCATATCACAACAGCCCTAATGGCCACTTACATATCTCAATGCCCCTATTAGGCAAAAATATCACAATGGTCCCAGTGGCAAAAAATATATCACGTTTACATTCAAACCTAAATTTTATGAAAGTATATAAGAAGATTTATGAAATCTCAACTTTTCTCATTTTCCACAAAACTTTTTTCTCAAATAAGGCATAACAAGTATTTTTTTTTTCCCCATAAATCATAGAAATCTGAGGTGATCTCAAATTCAGGATAAAATCTAAAATTCTTATCAGAGCGTAACAAGTCGATTTAATAAATTATCCATACTCAACATAGCATATACTTACTCCCTTTGCCTTATATTTTTAGCCCATCTTTCCTAAAATTGATGTCCCATATTGTTTATCCACTTTCCTTAAATGGGATACAAAAACCAATGACTTTACAAGTATACTCTTAGTCTCTTCTTTTTACGTCACACATAACTTTTGTAGGACTGACATGTACTTAACTTTAATTTTGAATGGTTTTTTGGACAAAACAACATTTACATTAAACTTTGTGCAAATAGAAAACGGACTAAAAATATGGGATAAAAGAGTATTATATATTAAAAGCTCACAACATACATGAAGGGTAGCAACTATACGATACATGTAGAAAGCCACTCACCTCGAAAACACTAAAGAAGCTAGACTCTAGATAAGCTGGGGTGCTAGTCCCTTGTTCGTCCCACAACCTATACGTGATAATAATTCTAGAATACGAACCAATCCTACTTATAACTAATGTCATGATGCATGTGTGCATGAATGCAATTATCACAGTTTTCAAAACACATCAACACTTCAAACAAATAGCGGAGTGGATAATAAAGAGAGTTCTTACTTCTTTTAATAACTTATATCTTCTTGGATAACTTTTTTTTTTATCTATTTAATATATAAATCGGACTACTTTACAAGGTTAATTAGGTCAGTACCACTACTTTGTAAACTGGACTACCTTGCTTTACAATTTTTTGTCTTCTTCTTCCTTATTGTAGATGCATTCCTTATTTGAAAAATCTAGTGACTTAGATCTTGATCTTTCATCCACCTTCCTTGAAGTGCTCCACTCATTCTTTTTGTTTGGCTCATCACTTGATATAGTCACGAACATTTTTTTATTCTCGAACACGCTTGGCTTCTTCAACTTATCTCTCTCCAGCGGTTCCGCGGGAACCTCTCCATCCATACAAACTTTCTTGCCCACCATTAATATCGTGACTACATCATCTTCAAGTGGCAAGTACTCATCATCTGCCAACATACTACTCAACAAATTAGTGATAATAGAATTTTAAGGCTAATATTTGTACCTTTTTCCATCATCTCTGTAAACTGAGGTTCAAAGCCAAGAGGGGGGTGAATTGGGTTTTAAAAACTTTTGCTAATTAAACTTGCAAGTTTTTAAATAGTTAAATACACAATGCACACAATCAAATAATATACTTGAAAGTAAAGGATTTCAAAGGAAGAGAAAGTGCAAACTCCATTTATAGTGGTTCGGCAATATCGGAATCCCTCCAACCCTACGTCCACTCTCTTCAAGGAACCTCCCAATCGACTGGTATATGGAGCCAGTCGATTGGGTTGTCCTTTAACCCAGTTTTTTATGTTTTAAAACTATTTTTGACTTAAAAACTTTTGTATGGTTAGTTTTGTCAAAGTTTTTTGTAAAATGAGCCACAGATCAAGCTATGTAATTGAATATGAGAGATTTAAAATTGTTTCAATTACCTTAATTCCTATTCTAGATCTTTTGTCTTGTCTTGGTGTCTAAATCGAGTTGAGTTCTTGCATATTTGTTTCTATGCTGAATGCTTTTTCCATTTAAACACTTATATAAAACTGTTTGTGCAATTAGCGTAGTGCTTTATCATTATTAAAATCAAATATGGGTCAACAATCTCTTATGGCTTGGACCTTTCAATTGCATTGTAGAGCCCTTGTCGCATCAACATATCTTTAACGAAATTTTTCCAAAGAGAGAAATCATTCTCCTTATCAAATAACTCAATATTAATTTTACCTATCTTTAGTGTTTTTGCCATCGCAACCACAATTTTTATATCACTTGTTGGAATTTTACCTTTAAAATCCACCAACGCAAATTTTAAGCAAAAAACACAACCGTAATAATTAAATAAACAAATAAAATAAAGAGTAATAACCCAAGAATTAATGTGGTTCAACAACCTTTTTGCCTACATCTACCAACAAACTCACTACTTTATCCAACTTTAGGAAGAACAAAATTGCTAAACTCTCACTACTTCACAACTCAAAAGCCCCAATACAACCAAAGCTCTCACCCTAGCTTTAGCTATAAGTGCTCTATCTACTTGACAACCCAAAGCTGTCAACCTAGCTCTAGTAGAAAATCCCAATGATTTACAATGTATATTGAAATTATGAGTGTGCCTCAAACATTCTCTAGGACATCTTTTATATAGAGGACAATATAAGAAGTCGCTATTTACTATAACAAACAATTATAAAATAAAAAACTATTTATCTCATACCAATTAGAAGTCATTCTTGTGTGGATTTGAGCCAAAATCCGAACAAACTGGTATAAGGTTGCTGATAGTTGAAGCAAGAGTTAGAGACCTATAGTTGATGCCTTGTAACCCATAGTCTGAGCTGAACTCTTGTTCCCAAGCTAATAAATAAAGTATACTTGTAATTATTAAGCAAAACTCAAGAATTTCTTTGACAAAATTTTCACTAAATAAAGAAAAATTAGCATGAACATAAGCCTATGTACTAAAATCATAGGTTTGTTTTAAAAAATTTCACAGCAAAGCTGCATGTGATCTTATGTAAGATATTATTACCCTATCAACCCAAGAAGACCAATTTTACATGGTATAGTGAAGCTTAGAGGAAGGAGCACCCTTGATCTATAAAAAGAGATTAATTAACAAGGCCCATTTAAAAAATATCTTGAGAGCATGTTATTTAAACTATATAATTAACATAATTAATTAGTGTAATTAAACTTAGTTTAAAGATAGATTTTACCTAGAAGAGAAGAAAGGTGAAGGAAGGAGAAGAACAGTAGCAAAAACACTAGCATAGACAATATGGTAGCTCATGCCCTTCAACGTGGCTGCAACTTTAAACAGTGTGTTTAACCCCACATTTGCACATTCCATAGTCACCAAAGCAGTAAATGGTAACACATCCAAATAACAAGATCTCTCTACCATGTTTCACTCTCTCTGATCTGTTTCCAGCACACAATAATCACAAACACAAAAACAAAGAGAAAGAAACAGAGAACAATGGGAATTTTTCACATTAGTGAGTAAAAGCTTACATAATATTAGGTTGGTTTTGGGGATTTACCCCTTAAATCCAATTACACAACTTTAGGCAAAAATAACAACCACATAAGTAATTAAATAGGTAAATAAACTAATGAGCAAAAACAAAAGAATAAATCGATCTCTTTATCTACGTTCATGAACAAACCCTATGCCAAAATCTCTCTAACTCACAACCTAAACCCTTAATCATGAAGTTTACCTAATAAATAAAATAGTAAAATAAAAAAAAACATTGTTACTACTTAGAACAAGCAATTGCAAAATAAGAAATGATTAAAACTTTCTCAAACCAAAATGAAAATTTTCTTTATTATCTCCACTCAAACTATAGAATGCATCTGCTAATTATTTATTTATTTGTTGGTTTATTAGTGTGTAGACTGAGGGGGTGAATTGGGTTTTAAAAACTTTAGTGGATTTAACACAAGTTTATAAAACAAATAACACAACAAGCATATAAACAAGTAATATGTGCTGTAAATAAAGAGTTTAAGGAATAAAGGATGCAAACTCAGTTTATAGTGGTTCGGTAATATCGGAATCGTTCTGACCCTATGTCCACTCTCTTCAAGGAACCTCTTTGAAGTAATCCACTAAGAAACTTAGTCTTGCAACTTCACGGATGTTGCACAAACCTTACAATCCCTTCCTTTTGAAAGCAAACCCCTTCCTCTCGAAAGCAAAACCCCTTCCTTTCAGAAGCAAATCATTCTTTTCGGAAGCAAATACCTTTACAACAAATACTGTAAAGAAAACAATAGAGAGACAATAATAGAAGCCTATACAACTGAATAATATCTTTCTTTCTAGGTAAAACTTGAAGAATGGCTTAACAATCAATTTTCAAAGCTTTTTGAGTATCAATGAGTAAAAACTTGTTTGAATGTGTAATACTCTGTTTCTAAATACTCAGTAGAGTGGGTTTAAATAGCCTTGATGTAATATATCCATTCTGAATTGATTTGGTACACTTTTGTACAACAAATGTACAGGTCTGGCGCCATAATGGTCATATTTTTCGAATTACCAGTCGACTGGGTCTTAGTACCAGTCGACTGGGTCTACTTTAAAAATATCATTTTTTAAGGCTACTGAAGGTACCAGTCGACTGGGTATGACTTACCATTTGACTGGGAAACTTCTACCCAAAGTACCAGTCGACTGGGAAACTTCTGCCCAGAACACCAGTCGACTGGTATGAAGCATCTAGTCGACTGGGAATATATTGACCTTTATACCAGAAGACTGGTATAACTACCCAGTCGAGTGGGTTGTTTTAACAACCCAGTTTTCATGTGTTGAAGAGATTTTAACTTTAAAAACATTTGATTAAAAGGTTATGTTAAAATACTTTTTCAAAAAGAGCCATTGGACAAGCTAATTACCTGAACAAGTGAGACTACAACTTGTTTTAATGCCTTAGACCTATACTAGTTCTTCTGTCTTCACTTGATGTTTAATTCGGGTTGAGTTCTTGCACCTTAATCATTGGTTGAATGCTCTTATTGCTTAATACACTTAGATAGCATCGTTAGTATAATAAGAGTTGTGTTTTGTCGTCATTAAAATATAGTTGAGGGTCAACAATCTCCCATTTTTTGATGATGACAAAACTAATGAGAGAAAACTGTTAATAAAAACTAAGTTTTGGTTTTCTGAAAAAAAATCAGGCAGAGTCTCCTCTGTTTTTTGAACAAAACCAACCTGTAAAAGATCAAAAGTAGTTTATATTCAACCCAACCAAGCAACTCAACATATAAAAACATATTCCAATATCTTTGGAGTACTTCTCCCTCTAAATTTATGCAGTATCTTTGAGTTTTCATTAGGTTTTCACATTTTCTCATTTTTCTCCCCCGTTTTGACAACAGTAGAAAAGGGGGATGTAAACTACAAAATAAGCTACTTTGCTACCATAGTCATGAAAAGTATGTATAAACAAACTTGTATGCAAAAATTTGGCATCATTCGGAGATTGAAACCTTCCCGAGAAGAACTGAAAGTTTTCATATAAGCAGAAGCAGTTTTAAAGCTTTTAACGAATATAAAGTGATATAAAGCATGCAACTAAATTTCATTTACGTAGAACGAGTATAGGACACAGATATAAGCATAAAGCATCATCATATATATAAAAATTCTATACATGTACAGGCTTCATAGAGCCATGCAGAAGTACAAAATGTAATAGAACATGAGACTATGTCCGTGCTAGGAACAATGAGAAGGTCTATATAAAATACATCAAAAGAAAGATAGGAAAGCGACTCATGGAGTGGGAGAGTCTGAGCTGTCATGAATGAGATCCTGAATCTCAGCCAGGGAACTCTCGGTGTACTTTCGGTGTAGCTCGAAGTCATCCCGAAGGGTCTCAATGGAGGAGCTCAAAGTCTGGAATCCGGACTGCATGGTCAGCTGGAGGCTCGTGATAGCCTGAAGTAGATCATCGTACCCAGCCTGACCAGTACTCGAGTCACCCAAAAGAGGTGTTCAGGTATCCGTATCCATATCAGCAGTAGCAGCAGCATCTTCATCATCACTACTGTCATCTTTTGCAATCCGAATGTGCTTCCCGACCTTGGAGTAGATGAAGCTATAGTGGACCGTGCATCCCATCTTCTTCAACGAGGAGACGTTGATGATGTCCTTTGGCCTGATATCCTGAGCCTTGGAGGTGGGGAGAGGCACTTAGAAGTGCTGGAGTATGAGCGTGATGAGCATCCCGTAGGGAAGACATCCAGAGTCACTCGCTTCGCCATTAATCATATTGGCGAGTAACAAGGGGTATATATTGAAGTGGTGCCCAGTTTTAAGGCACCAAATCAATACGGTATCTATCTTTGATAGATACCCCTGACTCCCTAGTCTCGGGTGAATGGTCCAACTCGAGATAAGATTGAACAATTTCGAGTCTAGGGGCATATCACTACATATGTGAAATGTAGTGGGTCTGAACACATAGTTAGGGTCGCCCCTAACTATCTGAAACGCCTCCTCAATCTCAAAATTGTCTGGCCATCCATCCAGACTCCATTGGATCTCTCCCACAGGGATCCTCAAAATGCTCATCAAGAGGTCAGTACTGGCCTCAAATTCCACACCCATAACACTGGTTCTGAACCTCAGAGCCAATGGACTAGGTTTCACCAAGTTCGTATAGAACTGGTGAATCAGTCTGAGGTAGTACTTCTCATGTACCTTGACCAGTGGGGTCAAGTGTATGGCCTTGAAGGTAGGTAATATGTCAAAATTACCATGATGAATAGAGTTGAAGTTGACAGCTCTACCCGTCATAATTTTCTTATGTCGGATAAAAGAATTATACCTTGTTTTCACCGCTGGGCTGGAGAACAAAGTGTCATCAAGCTTTGTTCTGGGCTTTTTGCTAGATGAGCCCGTCACGCCCTTGTCCTTCGAATCCAGAACTATGGATTTGGTGGACCTTGGCCTTGTAAGCACATTTGGTCCCCCAGTGATGTATTTAACTCAGATTCTATCGGTCATTTTTGGAAAAAGAGTGTTTTTTGGTCAAAATGGGTTTTGAGAGGAAATGGTGGATTTCAACAATAGAAAGTTGAAATAGATGTTGGGGAAGAGTAGATCGATGTGTTTTGTTAGTGTTTTGATGGTTTTTAGATCAAAACGATGAGATTTTGTAGAGAGAGAAAGCTAGGGTTTTTGAAAATGGCGTGAAAATCTGGAAAAAATGAAGAGACTATTTATAGAATCGCGATACCAGTCGACTGGGGTAAGGATACCAGTCGACTGGGTCCTTTGCAAAGATGAACAGTTTTGTATACCAGTCGACTGGTTTAGGGTACCAGTCGATTAGATGAATTGGCAGAGAGATACCAGTCGACTGGGGTGATAATTGAATTTCAAAAATTTGGCTCCAAACAAGGTCTAGTTGAACTAGTCGACTGGTATTAACTTACCAGTCGACTAGGAAAATAGGCAATGACTTTCCAGTCGACTGGGATAGACTTACCAGTCGATTAAGACTCTTGAAATTTTTTTTAATCTTGAGTCTTGATTACGCCCAAAGAGTAATGCGGTAGTTGTAGCACGACTTTGGGGTGTCGATTCCACAGGGAGACAAACTAACTACAAAAGAAAGTGCAAACCTTAAAACGAACGATAAAAGTTAACCAAGAAAATCTGAGTTTGAAGTAGTGTGAAATAATTGTGTAAACATAATAGAGAACAACAAGGGTCCTGGAATCTTTCTTAGGTTCGTTGCCTTATTCTATTCTTGATTTAGTTGTTTTTATCTCGATTGCAAGTTTCACATCCCAAACAAGCAATCGACAAACATTCAATTAAAGCACATATATAAACCCTAATGTAATTGTTATGAAATACTCTTTACTTTCAAGCGCACATGACCTAACTTATAGATTATCAAGAAATGACAATATATCATAACGACAATACCGCAGTAATGGATAAATCTATAAAAGAAATCTACCGAACTCAATCACACCTCAACAACATCACATAAGAAGAGCATGACTAGACTTATATGGGGAGGAAATATGCATTCACCGGATTAAGAAGAAATCTTCTAATTAGATTAAAAAGTAAATCATAACAATTTTTAATGATAATAAATCCAAACTACAATGAATCAAGGCTAGAAAATAAGAGCAACTACACCTAAGGATTCATCCCTTCGCCTTGCTTGAAGATTAGTTGGCCATGGGGGAGAGTGTGACAGCCTTCATAATGTTTTCTCCGACCTCTGGCCTCTCCAAAAGATGTTTTGAATAATCATAATATCAAACCCTAAGTGGTCTATTTATAATACACAAGGTCCAAGGGTGTTTTAGGGTTTAAAAAGTCATTAAAATCCTAATTAGGTCAAAGCTCGGAGAAGAAAAATGTGTGCGCACTGCGGTGCTCCATTATGAGTGTTGCGGTGCTGGCTGGTGGTTCAAGATGTGGAGGTTCTGGGCACCGCGGTACTGGCTTAGGAGCACCGCGGTGCTGGCTGGTGCTGTTGTGGAGGCCTGACCTTTGTCTACTAAAACTGTCATAACTTTCTCTAGGAAAATCATTTTGATGAGCCATAAAATTCTCCAGAAAATAGACTTCCGGATCTTTCTAAGCATCTCTTGGTTCTTCTTGAATCAATACAGTTTAATTTGCAAAGATGATTGATCTGTACGGGAAATTCTGGCAATTTAGTGAAACTCCTTTCCAAGTTCTTGTGAACCTTCACTCTAGTGTTCATAGGGTCATTGTACTTCAAGAAATGATAGCTTTTCTATCTCTTTTGAACTTAAAATACCTTAAAATGCATCGAAATAGATTAATGATCCAAGAATGGCACTTTAGAGTTGTTAAGGTATAAAAGTGCAATTCAAACCTAGATCAACCCTAAAATGCTAATAATTAAGTACTGGAAAGATGAATTTTATGATTCTCATCATAACCCCCAACTAGCTTATTACTAGTCCCTAGCAATTCAAGCGAAAACAAGAGATGAATTCTACGGTGGGAATCAAAACAAAGTAAAACAATGTTAGTGTTAAACCAAGAGTAATTCACTTTAAAATTGCACATAACACACGACACATAGAATCATTAAATTTCACCCAAGTCCAAAAGTAATCTAGACATCAATCTTAAAATTGTTATCGACTCTTAACATCCATCTTATCACAATCCATTAATCTGAACACCCGGATGATTTTATGCATAAGATTCATGAATACAAGTCTTGGCCTCTAAAACATGATAAATTTTGTGACATCAATCACAAAAACAAGCTCTATAGGCTTACATTTCAAACCACTCTCCACTATTGTAGAAAAATCACATTACATTGGATTAATAGGTATTTGATAAGCTTGTAACGTTAGGTTAAGATAAAAGTTAAGAAAGAATGGGAAGGATTCACAAGTAAAAGAACTCAATCTCTTAGCTTTAAACACAACCACTTTTAAGCACTAGATAACCTTACTTCATCACCCAACTTTTTCAACTATTGTTCGAGCATTTTTTCTCAAATCACCATTTTTCCTTTCTTTTCTTCTTTCTTTGCCATAATTCATTTCTTTTTTTTATCTTTTGTATTTTGGCATAAGACCATTCACCTCATTTTCCTTTTTCTTTTCTTTTCCATAACCCCTAACTTATCTCCTTTAATGTACTTGGGTTATGGTAGTGATATTTTTCTCATATTTCCATCCTTACTCCTCTTGAGTGCTTCTCAACAAATGTGTATGACTAAGTTCTTTTAGAAGAAAGGTAAGGATAAAGTATTTTAGGCTCATAAAGTTGAGTAAATGGGCTATTGAAAGAAACAAGGCTCAAATTCTTTTTTGTTTTTAAAAAAAGGCACAACCAAGATTAGTTGTCTAGGAGGAAATTTTGGCACTGTTTCCGGGGAAACACGCTTAAGTACAAGGAATGTTATCAACCTTGAGACATAACGGTAGAAGAGTTATAAATAGTTTTTCTTTTCAGGAGTTGTAAAGGCGGTAACTTCGTTCCTTCTTTTAGCTTGCTGCATTATTTTTTTTTTTATTTTTTTCTTTCTTTTTTTATAGTATTTTTTTATTGTTCTTTTTTTTAAGTTTTGATTTTCTGATTTTTTTTATTCTGTTCTATTTATTTCCTTTTTTATTCATTTGGTGTATGCTTAGACCGAGAGATTTGCGAGGTAGATTCATTAGAGGACCCGAAAATAGAATTACCCTCTCCTTCCATGTCCATTAGTGAAACCTCCCCTAGATCAAACCATAGTGCACTCCCATTAGAGAATTTAGAGGATTTTAACATGGCTGATAACCCTAATGAGAATGTTGCTAGGACGCTTCAGCATTACCTCCACCCTACACGCATAACCACACCATCATGCATCATGTTTCCAGCTAATACTCGCCACCTAGAGTTTAAAACAGGGATGATACAGTTACTCCCTACATTTTATGGCTTGGATAATGAAAACCTATATGTGCACATTAGAGAGTTTGAAGAAGTAGTTGCGACTTTTCATAGTCAAGATGAAACCGATGACATTATGAAACTTAAGTTCTTTCCTTTCGCTTTGAAGAATAGAGCTAAGAGTTGGCTATACTCACTAAGACCACGATCTATTGGGTCGTGGACTGAGATGACTCAGATTTTTTTTAATAAATACTTCCCCCAACATAAGACCAATGCTTTAAAAAGGCAAATATCTACCTTTGCACAAAAGGATAGTGAGACTTTATATCAGTCTTGGGAGAGACTTAAGGAGTTGTTGAGTATGTGCCTTCACTATAGGTATGAGAATTGGCACTTAGTGAGCTATTTTTATGAGGGACTTACATATAGAGAGTGCTAATTTGTAGAGATGATGTGTAATGGTGAGTTCTTGGAGAAAGATCCTGATGATGCCATAGAGTACCTCAATGAGCTTGCTGAAAAAGCTCACACTTGGACTGGACCTAGTGCTACTGAAAGCACAAATAGGTCACAACCTGTAGGGAACCCAAATGGTGGTGGAATTTACCATCTTAGGGAAGAGGATAACCTTAAGGCCAAGGTCAAGATGCTCACTAGGGAACTAGAGGTGTTAAAAACTTAAAGCTCAAAGCCAACACAAGTAGCTAATCATGTATTGTGTTTTGAAACCATGTTTTGTGTGTGGCGGGGTAGATTATCTCGCCCAAGAGTGCCCCAAATTTGCTAAGATGAGAGGGATGTATAAGGAACAATGTAATGCCTTAGGCATGTACAAGAAGTATTTGGAACCTTTCTCTGATACTTATAATCCGGGATGGCAAAATCACCCTAATTTCAGCTGGAAGTCTAAAAACCAGCAGCTTGCACAACCCTCTGCACCATATCTTGAACCATATCATGCACCTGTATCTTCTAGGAGTTCTTTAGAAGACACTTTACATGCTTTTATTGAGGCACATGGTAAGACTAATCAAAGACTTGAATCTTTAATTACGCAGGCTGTTGAAGAAAATAAAGAGATAAAGAGCCAAGTGTCTAAGTTAATGAGCTACTTAAGTGTGACTGAGCAAGGTAAGTTCCCTTCTCAAGCTCAGTCCACATCCCATGGTCAGCACCTGGCATAACAGAATTTGAAGGAGGTGAATGTCGTTGAGACACTAAGTGGTAAGTTATTACATATCCCAACAACGAAAAAATCAGAGGATGTTGACGAAAGCCACCAAGCATACATGATTGACTCATTCATGGAAAAGGTCCACCACCTTAATCTATTGGAGTCCACCTTCATCCATGGCTTCACAAAAGCACATATCGAGCCAGAATTTGTGGATGTTACTGATGACATCCTTGAGGCCTCTCCAAAGCATACAAGCACCGAATTTGGAAATGAAGCAGTGGCTGGTGCATTCAACCTATATTTTTCAAAGAGGGAATAAAAGCGTCTGGCTGAAGACGTAAAACTTAGCACTCATGGGAGGTAACCCACAACATATCTTTCTATTTTTTTTACTGCTTTTCATATTTTTTTCTTGTTTATTATTATTATTTTGTTGTTTTCTAGTTTTACTTTCGTATTTCTTTTTCAGGGACAAAAATACAATGTAGTTCAAATGGTGGTGCACAATTTTCAGCTTCTGTGCACTTTTGGCTACAAAGGGAGTTTTCTTAACTTTTGCTTTTACATTGAGGACAATACTTATTTTAAGCTGGGGGTGGAGGAAACATATTCCTGTTTTTCATTGAACTGTTTGGTATCATTTTTCCCTTTTTGTGTATTTTTAACATGTTTTGTGTTAGTCTTAGAGTTAATTCACATGTCAATTATACGAACTTGATTGAGATAGCATATAGCATTTAGAAGAAGTTAAATCTTGCTTCGGTTTGAAATTAATTTAAGCGGCAATCTTCATTTGGTTAGAGACTCTAGTTTGTGGTAAGATTGTATGATTAGTCTTAAACATTTAGCGAAGTTTTATGTGTGATTATTTTGTGAATACTTTTGCGGTCTCAACAAGCTCTAGAACTTATTTGATAATCACTTGAGGCAAATTCCTAGAATGCACATTACTTGGGATATGATATAGGCCATTTTTGGACCGTTTGAGCCTGTCAAACCTACCATTGCTATATTTTCCACTAGTCACCTATTTGAGCCCTTTTTTTGAAAAATAATTTGAGCCTTGTTTCTTTCAATAGCCTATTTACTCACCTTTATGAGCCTAAGAAAATATTTTATCCTTACCTTTCTCTTAAAAGAACTTAGCTATACACATTTGTTGAGAAGTACTTAAAAGGAGTAAGGATGGAAATATGAGAAAATATCACTACCATAACCCAAGTACATTAAAGGAGATAAGTTTGGGGTTATTGAAAAGAAAATAAAAATGAAAAAGGAGGTGAATGGTCTTACACCAAAATACAGAAGAAAAGAAAAGAGAAGTGAAGTGAATTATGGCAAAGAAAAAAGAAAAAGAAAAAGAAAAGTGGTGAATTATCAAGAGATATGCTCTTATAAAAAAATGGTTGAAAAAGTTGGGTGTTGAAGTAAGGTTATCAAGTGCTTAAAATGGTTGTGTTTAAAGCTAAGAGATTGAGTTCTTTTACTTGTAAATCCTTCCCATTTTTTTCTTAACCTTTACCTTAGCCTAACGTTACAAGCTTATTAAAGACCTATTGATCCAATGTAGTGTGATTTTTCTACAATAGTGGAGAGTGATTTGAAAAGTGAGCCTATGGAGCTTGTTTTTGTGATTGATGTCACGCAATTTAATATATCTTAGAGGCCAAGACTTGTATTCATGAATGTTGTGCATAAAATTATCCGGGTGTTCAGATTAATTAATTGTGGTAAGATAGATGTTAAGAGTCGAAAACAATTGTAAGATTGATGTTTAGATTACTTTTGGACTTGGGTGAAATTTAATAATTTTATGTGCTGTGTGTTATGCGAAATTTTTGAGACAAAATGTGGATTACTCTTGGTTAACACTGATATTGCTTTATTTTATTTTGATTCCCACCATGGATTTCATCTCTTATTTCCGCTTGAATTGCCAGGGACTAGCAATAAGCTAGTTGGGGGTTGTGATCAGAGCCATAAAATGCATCTCAACGATGTTTAATTGTTAGCATTTTATGATTCTTCTCAGTCTTTATTGCACATTTATGTGTTGATAACTCTTAAGTAATATTATTGGACCATTAACTTATTTCAGTGCATTTTTAGGTATTTTGAGCCCAAAGAGAAGAAGAAGCGATAGTTGTTTAAAAGCACCAAGCTTCCATGCATGACAAAGCATAGGAGTGGTTGCGGAGAGGCAAAGCATGAAGAAAATCAAGCACAACCCAACACCGCGGTGCTCCTCAGTCAGCCCCATGGTGCCCAGAAACTACCATATGGTGAACAATCAGCCATCACTGCGGTGCCCAGAAGCTTACCCAGCCAGATTATGCCTAGCACTGCGGTGCTCCTCAAGCAGCACCACAGCGCACACATGGGATTGCATCTCCGAGTTACACTTTAATTAGGGTTTTAAACATTAGATTAAAACCCAAGAACACCCCTTGGACCTTGTGTATTATAAATAGACCACTTAGGATTTGAAATTAGAAGGATTCAAAACATCTTTTGAGAGGCTGGAAGTCAAGGAAAACATCATGAAGGCTGCCACACTCTCCCCTATGGCCAACTAATCTCCAAGCAAGGCGAAAGGATGAATCCCTAGCTGTAGTTGTTCTTATTTTCTAGTCTTAATTCATTGTAGTTTGGATTTATTATCATTAAACATTGTATTGATTTACTTTCTAATCTAATTAGAAGATTTCCCCTTTATCCGGTGATTGCATCTTTCTCCCCCATATAAGTTTAGTCATGCTCTTCTTATGTGATGTTGTTGAGGGGTGACTGAGTTCGGTAGATTTCTTTTATAGATTTGTCCATTACTGCGGTATTGTCATTATGATATATTGTCGTTTCTTGATAATCTATAAGTTAGGTCATGTGTGCTTGAAAGCAAAGAGTATTTCATAACAATTACATTAGGGTTTATATATGGGCTTTAATTGAATATTTGTCGATTGCTTGTTTGGGATGTGAAACTTGCAACCGAGATAAAAACAACTAAATCAAGAATAGAATAAGGCAACGAACCTAAGGAGAATTCCCAGACCCTTGTTGTTCTCTATTATATTTACACAATTATTTCACACTACTTCAAACTCAGATTTTCTTGTTTAACTTTTATCGTTCGTTTTAAGGTTTGCACTTTCTCTTGTAGTTAGTTTGTCTCCCTGTGGAATCGACACCCCAAAGCCGTGCTACAACTACTGCGTTATACTTTGGGCGTAATCAAAGGGGAGAAAGATGCAATCACCGAATTAAGGGGAAATCTTCTAATTAGACTAAAAAGTAAATCATAACAATGTTTAATGATAATAGAGAACAACAAGGGTCCGGGAATCCTCCCTAGGTTCATTGTCTTATTCTATTCTTTATTCAGTTGTTTTTATCTCGATTGCAAGTTTCATATCCCAAACAAGGAATCGGCAAATATTCAATTAAAGCATATATATAAACCCTATAATTGTTATGAAATACTCTTTGCTTTCAAGCACACATGACCTAACTTATAGATTATCAAGAAACGACAATACATCATAATGACAATACCGCAGTAATGGATAAATCTATAAGAGAAATCTACCGAACTCAATCACACCTCAACAACATCACATAAGAAGAACATGACTAGACTTATATGGAGGGGAAAGATGCAATCACCGGATTAAGGGGAAATCTTCTAATTAGAT